>JAIUZE010005542.1:0-68684 GCA_022085475.1 Heliosperma pusillum
CACCCATCATGCTCATCTCGAATTCCGATTTCATTAATTCGGAAAAGTACACACAAAGAAGCTCATTAGTAGCACCAAAAATGATGTCATCGACATACACTTGCACAATCAACAGTCCATCGGACTGTGACTTTAAGAACATGGTTTTGTCCACGGATCCTCTTCTAAACCCGTTCTCAAGTAGGAATTTTGACAATCTATCATACCAAGCACGGGGTGCTTGTTTTAAGCCGTAAAGAGCTTTGTCCAACTTGAAAACGTGATTAGGAAGATCATTGTCCAAAAACCCCGGGGGTTGCTCAACAAAGACATCCTCTTCTAAATAGCCATTTAGAAAAGCGGTTTTAACATCCATTTGGAAGAGTTTAATGCCTTTGTGAGCCGCAAAAGCAATAAGTAATCGTATGGCCTCAAGTCCAGCTACCGGTGCATAGGTTTCATCATAGTCAATACCCTCTTGTTGATTGTAACCTTGCACCACTAGTCTAGCCTTGTTCCTTACGATTTCTCCGGAATCATCAAGCTTGTTGCGAAAGACCCACCTAGTACCAATGACGGTACGATTAGGTGGCCTAGGGACCAAGTGCCATACCTCATTTCTCTTGAATTGATTGAGTTCTTCTTGCATTGCAATCACCCAGTCAGCAACAGTCAGAGCGACTGTTATATTGGCAGGTTCAATTTGAGAGAGAAATGCGTTGTGTGCACAGAAGTTGTTGAGAGAGGCTCTTGTTCTTACTCCAGATCTGATGTCACTTGTCAGATTTGACAAAGGATGTGAATTTTGATGTTTCCACTTCTTTGGCACGAAGGGGGCTTCTTCCCTTTCAACAGCAACAGTCTGAGTGACTGTTACTTCCTGGTCACATGTTGGTCCTTCATCACAGTTGGAGGACTCTGATTGTTCAACAGACAGAGGGACTGTTACAGTTTGGGATGGAGAAGCAGTAGCAGAGTTAATGTTGATTCCCCCTGAGTTGATGCTGTCTGTAGCAGGTAACAGTCTCTCCGTCTGTTGCTGCTCAATGATATTCGAATTGTTCAAGGCTGCTTCTTGATTAAACACAAAGTCTTCTCGCACAAGCCCAATCTCGAATTCATCATCTTCCTCATCAATTTGTACCTGCTCAAAGAGACTAGATTCATCAAAAATGACATGTACACTTTCCTCAATTAACATAGTCCTCTTGTTATAAACTTTATAGGCCTTGCTATGATTAGAATAGCCAATAAAAACCGCTTCATCGCTACGTGGATCAAATTTACCCAAATTATTTTTACCATTGTTGTGAACAAAACATTTGCTACCAAAGCATCTAAAGTATGAAATGTTGGGCTTTCTTCCACGTAGTAATTCATATGGTGTTTTATTGAGTAGACTTCTTACCATGACTCGATTGTGAATATAGCAAGCGGTGTTTACCGCTTCGGCCCAAAAGTTTCGAGGAAGCTTACTACACAATAACATGGTTCTAGCCATGCCTTCAAGAGTTCTATTCATGCGTTCAACAACGCCATTTTGTTGAGGAGTTCTTGGGGCGGAGAAATTATGATCAACACCATTGTCATCACAATAAGCACCAAATGATGAGTTTTCAAATTCGGTTCCATGATCGGTTCGAATGGAAACAAGTTTTAAATCAAGTTTGTTTTGAATCTTTTTCAACCAAATTAAAAACTCATCAAATGCCTCATCTTTGGAACTCAAGAACAATGCCCAAACAAATCTACTATAATCATCAACAATGACACACACATAGCGACTCCCTCCTCTACTACGAGTTCTCATGGGTCCACATAAATCAATGTGCAAGAGTTGTAGTGGACGAGAGGTACTCACAACTTTTTTCGATTTGAAGGAACTTCTAACATGTTTGCATTTAGCACATTCATCACAAATTTTTTCAAGATCAAATTTTATGTTAGGAAATCCTTCAACCAAGTCAAGTCTCTTGAGAGTATTGAGAGTCTTAGTACTTACATGTCCAAATCGTTTATGCCACAACCAAGGATCATTTTTCATTACACTCATACAAGACATAGTATGTCCGGATAAAGTGTTTAAATCGGTTAGGTAGACGTCTTTCACTCGTCTACCTTCAAGTATTACCTCATGGGTTGTGGCATCAATGATTCGACAAAGACTAGCACTAAATTCGACCAAGTTACCTCGGTCACACAATTGAGAAATGCTAAGGAGATTGTGCTTCAAACCTTTGACAAGCCGCACATTGTCGACACAAAGTAACGATGACTTACCAACCTTCCCAATGCCTATTACTTCACCTTTCTTGTTGTCACCAAACGTTACCGTGCCACCATCATAAGCTTCAAGTGAGAGAAATTGGCTTTTGTCTCCCGTCATGTGACGAGAACATCCACTATCCAAGTACCAATTGCGGCCGCCTCTCACCAAGCCCTACAAGAGATTAGACTTTAAGTTTAGGAACCCAAATCATTTTGGGTCCCTTCTTACCACCAACTTGCTTAAGGAGATCTTTCCGAATCCATATTTGCTTAACAACTTTAATATTTCTTTCAATGTCATTATGTCTCTTTTTGCAAGCATTAAAGACATGACCAGTTTTTCCACAATAGTTGCAAATGATGTATTCAGGAAGACCAACATACTTCCTTCTCCGGAAGTCAGTTTTGCTAGGATCTGGTTTTTGAATGTAACAGTGCGACTGACTGTTCCATTTAAAACCCAGACCAGCCACTCTATCACACCTCTTGGATTGACTAGTGAGAAAATTCAAGACATTTTGACTTCCTTCCCATTTTTTAGACACATGTTTAGCTTCATTAAGATCCTTGCCAAGTTTCTCAATTTTAGCCAAAAGCAGCTTGTTCTTTTCCTTAGAAATGTCCAAATCATTTTTCATCACAACAAATTTAGATTTTAAGTCAATGATGGTGTTGATTTTTTGTTCAATGTCAATCTTAAGGTTGGAGATGCAAAAGTTCAATTGAGTGACCTTAGGGTCGGAGGAGCAATTCTTGTTTTTTTCATGTTGTATGTTAACAAGTTTCTCATGAAGGATTCTAATTTCCCTTTTGAAGGCATTGAGATCAACCTTGAGTCGATCATTCTCAGTGGTTAAAGTTTTGACAAGATCAGGAGAAGAAGAGCTTTGCTTTTCAATGTCAGAGGCAACAGACAGAGGGACTGTGACTTTCAGACTTTCAACTTTTTCTTCAAGGTCGACAACTTCAGTTTTAGACAACTCAAGATCTTTGATGAGATCATCACGCTCCTTTGAGATTTTTGAGATTTGGAAGACTAAGGAGGTGTTAATCTCTTCAAGATCAGAGGGGGTAGAGTTAGAGCTAGAGGTTTTAAGGAGATCAAGTTCATTAGTCAGATTTCTGTTTAATTTCCTTAATCTCTTAAATTCAGTCTCAACTTCAGAGGTAACAGTCACTGTGTCTGTATCATTCAATTCCTGTTTTAGAAGAACGTTTTCTTGAGCAATCTCCTCTATTTGATCTTGCATGACATCAAGTTTCTCGGTTTGGTTACGACACTTATCAAACAATTTATCAAGCAACTTACACACCTTGTCTTTGGAATAAGTTCTGACCTTAGCCTTAAGATATTTTACCTCATTGTCGGACTCGGAATCGGATTCATCCGGATGTGCCATAAGACACCTAAGAGACTCACTCCTAGCAAGTTTATGTGTTTTATTTTTGTGATTGTTTGTCAAACACATTTTAGCATCTAGTTGCTCCTCGATGGGTTCATCGTCCTCGGAGTCGGACATGCCCCAAATGGCGGACATTACTTTATGCTTGAGTTCTCTCTTAGCCGTGTCTCTTATATCCTTAGATTTGATGTCATTCCATTTTGGACATTCTTTAATTAAGTGACCTTTGTCACCACATTTGAAACATCCCATAGCGGAATTCGGTCGTCTCTTAGGAAATCGTTTTCTAGCATGGTTCACTTTGAAATTTTTGAATCCTTGGCCATTGACCATCCCAACAAGGTTTCTTGAGAACATGGCAAATTCATCTTCCTCTTCTCCTTCCTCATCACTTGAGGTGGATTTAAGAGCAAGTCCTTTTCCCTTTGAGGTCTCACAAGGAGCATTGTCGAGATTTAACTCGTGTGCAATTAGGGACCCCATTAGTTCATGAAAGGTCAATGTGGTTAGGTCTCTAGCCTCTTCAATAGCGGTGACTTTTGGTTGCCATTTAGCGGTAAGACTACGAAGAATTTTTCGAATGATGTCCTCGGACTCGAAAGTTCTTCCTAGACTTTTAAGCTCATTAATAATGCTAGAAAAACGAGAGGCTAAACTATTGATGGACTCGTCCTTCAACATATGGAACATCTCATATTTGTTTATGAGAAGGTCTATACGTTGTTTCTTAACTTGTATGGTTCCCTCGTGTGCAAGTTCAAGGACGTCCCATATTTGCTTAGCCGTCGTACAACCGGATATACGACTCACGTCCTCCTCACCAACACATCGTTGAAGAATAGTCATGGCTTTGGAATTTTTCTCGACCAATTTAAAATCATTTTCATTGTAATCTCTTTCGAGTTTGACGGTAGAATATCCCGTCATCATGTCCTTATCTTCAACAATGAGTGGTCCATCTTTGATGATTCTCCAACATTGGTAATCAATACTTTTGATGTAGTGTTCCATTTTGAGTTTCCACCATCCAAAATTCTCACCGGTAAAGACCGGGATCTTGGAGTACTTTGAGGAATCCATAGGCCTAGAATCAAACTCAAAGGCGATTAGCCTCGATCAAGAGCACGAGGCTCTGATACCAATTGAAGGGTTTGGATTCCAAGTACCTAAGAGGGGGAGGGGGTGAATTAGGTACCACTTTAAAATTTCAACTTAATCTTTATTGTTTAAAGAAAGTTGATGGAGTTAAGAAGAGTAAATGGATACACTAAATGAACAAGGTTATCAAGAGTGTATAGCTAAAGTAATAAGTTGCTGTAAAGAGAATGTCACAGTGAGTCTGACTGTTACTTTGTTCGTTTCAGCAGATGGAGTAAAGGCTACAATACGAAAGTAACAGTATTCGAGACTGTTGCACTAGACAGAAATGCGAGATACATAAGTAAAGAAGAGTGCAACGGAAATTAAACAAACAACAAAAATAACACAGGAGTTTTGAATTGGTTCAGCCATTTTGAAAGGCCTACGTCCAATCTTCTTCTTATTGATTCAATTAAGTAATCTACTCCGACTACCTAAGACCCTTACAATAAAAAGGACCAACAACCTACTCCGGTTGCGAAATGAATTCGAGACTACTCCGTCTCAAACTCGACTCTTCTTCTAAGAAAGTTACAAGATCAAATTCCCTGATTTTGTTCTTGTGGAAAGAAGGAAGGCGAATTCATTAAGATCTAACTATTCTAGATAGAAGAATACAATACTTAACGCAACAGTTGTCATGTCTGTAACTTTTGAAGACTTTGAAGAAAGTTTGCAAAGATTAAAAGCTTAAGAACTTTTGAAGAAAATTTGCAAAGCAGTAAGTTTGATTTCTCTGGAAAGCCTTCAATAAATGAGAGAGGTGAGCTCTCTATTTATAGAGGAAGAGGTGATTTGAAAAGGTTAAAGGAGAGCCTTGAGAAAGTCCACTCTCAAGCATGTGGGCAAAGTGAATGTCCTTGCAAAAAGCTTTCACAAGTGACAAAATGCATCAGAGAAGTGGGCTGCTCAAAAATGCAGGAAGCAGTTTACTCTTGGGTGAAAGTCATAAGATGACAAACTTACATGGGAACAAGCCAAGTGTTGCTTTTCTTTTTGAGAAAAAGTTTGTTTGTGCAAATGAGGAAAAACACTTTCAAATGATTCCTTCTTATCACCTTCAAATCACGTTCAAAATCATTTCATGAATGGTTCAAGTAATTTTTCAAAAGCAGCAGGAAGATTTTGATTTGGAAAGTCTTTGAAAAGTTTCAGACATATGCAACAGTCGTCCTCACTGTTACACTGAACAGGTGAGGTAACGGTTGCCAAGACTGTTGCATTTGTAAGTACCATACTCTTCTACCTTTACAAAAGACGACTCTTTACAACATGATTCTTCTTGGGCATTTCAACTCTTCATCTACTCTTGCTTGGAGATTTGTCTTGCTTGGAGACTCAAGATTTCCTGAAAGCTTAGCTAAGAAGTATACATTAGTTAGGCTTGTCATCATCAATCAAACTAGCTCAACATATATGGCCTCCAAACTAATCACATCCATTTATTTTCCATAAATTAAAAGCCACCCACTTTAATTTTATGATCATGGTCGGTTCATAATGTGGCCTTAAACTAACGCCGTCCTAACTCCTAAGTCGTGCCTCCATAACATCCTATGCACTTTACTTTAATGTTTTTTTCACAAGGACTATGTAGGGGACCCCATGAAATATTTGAAGTACCCTCAAATCTATAAGCAAATCTCCCTTAAGACAATGATATATACTCCCTTCGATTCACATTAATGGTAATATGGTGAAAAATAAAATATTTAAGAAAATTTGGAAAAAAAGAGGGGTAAAAAGGAAAAGTATGTAGGTGAGTCATATAATTGTGGGTTTAATTGTGGAGTTGATAGGTGGGTCATATAATAACATTTTGTGTAAATATCAAATGGGTATAAGGATAATATAGTAATGTTGTGAGCCAAATAAGATATGTTACCATTGGTGTGGATCGTCCGTTTATAGTAAGTGTTACCATTGATTTGGATCGGAGAGAGTATACGTTTTAATTAAATTAAAACGGATAAAACTTACTGTTGAGTTTATGGATCCAATACTTAAGAGGGGGAGGGGGCCGGTGAACTAAATACCTTTTAAAACTTTAAACACACAACTCAGAATTTATCTGTTACGAATCAGCACTCAGGCAAATTAAACAGTTAAACGGACTGTTTAAACAATGAAGATTGTGCAGTACTGATTCGAACTGATTCTTGAATGAATCGAAATACAAGAAAACAAAATAATGATCAAACAACAATAAGAACGCAACGATTTTTAAGTGGTTCGATCTACTCTCTAAAGGTCTGTAAGTTTCTTAAACTCAATATTAGACATTTCTAATATCATTTTTACAATTAGTTTACTCTTAAACTAAGTAGATCTTATGCATGCATGCATAACTAAAAACAAATAAGGAAGAAGAAATTGTTTCTTACATTGGTTTGAACAGATTTTGGGCACAAAATAGGACACATTTCTACTTTGTTCTTGAGCTTAAATAATAAGGATGAACTCAAAGTTCTTAGTATAAGAACACTTCTCTAAGTTGCACCAAGACAATACCCAAAAATTACAAATATTGCTACACTAGTATTATTTGTAAGATACCCTTAAAATATCACTAATATGTCTATTACTACTCTTAGTAATATTATTAGTAATCTATCAACATGTGATATTTGATGCTTCTTAAGCTTTCTAGTGTGAGAAATGGTGAAAGAATAATAACAACACTTGAATATTATAACTTGTAGTAAAATAAGAAGAGAAAAACTCTCCTCTTATTGACTAGAGGGAGCCGGCCCCAAAGCATAGGGAAAGGGAAGCATGCTTCCCTTTTTCTCTTACCCAAAACTTAGAGTAGGTCTTAGGTGCATTTAGGTGAATGATTGTGTTTTTATAGCATTAAAACAACAAACAATTGTCACCCTCACTACTACAAATACAGGCAATAACAACGCCCCATCAACAACGCATACTCACGAAAATAAAGAAAAACCGTTGTGGAATGGAGAATTATTTTTTCGCGGAATTATATTAAACCTAATAACAACGGTATTAGTTTTTCAAACGTTGTTATTAGTTTTAACAACGGCGTAAACTAAAATAACCGTTGTAAATAAATCTACTAATAACAACAGTTTATTTTATATCCGTTGTTATTAATTTAGCGCGAAATAAGGAAAAGTAATAACAACGGGTATGAAAAGCCCGTTGTTATAATGTGTTATTAATTTGGCGCAATATTTGGCTTAAATTAATAACAACGGATATGATTTTGTTGTACGTTGTTGTTAGTTGTAACAACGGATATAACTTTTTTAACCGTTGTAAATAAGGAACCTAATAACAACGGTGACTATGAATAATAACCGTTGTCAATACTTTTAATAAAGATGAAAAAAACACACAACACTAATAATACTGTACTGCAACACAAAAACACCAACACAAAGCGATTATACTGCATCACAAAACCACAAACACTAAGACATACTCCCTGATCGTCTCTTTGTCATCATCTCCGTCTGCTATTTCTTATTAATCAGGTATTCTAATAATTTTTCTTTATTGATTTCCTGAATTTCGTTTATTTGTGAATTAGTTGGCTTATTATTGAATTAGTTTTAATTAGTTGGATTTTCTGAATTACTTGGCTTACTATATATACTACGAATGTAGATAAATGACTCGAACTTGGATGAATGCTGCGAATATGAGTGACCCCAACTATAAGGATGGTTTAGCTGAATTTTATGAAGTCGTTGCGAACAATTTGAATGGTTCTTCTAGTATTCCATGCCCTTGTGAAAGATGTGGTAATATTAGGTATATGGCTATTCCGGACGTTAAAATTCACCTAGAAAAGTATAGTTTTAGTCGATCCTTTACCCGTTGGATTTTTCATGGGGAATCATTAGAGGAAGATAATAATTTTGAAGAAGATGATCTTGAGGTATACGAAAGGAGAACTGATGATCCCGAGTTTGCCGAGTATGTTGAGTTGGAAGCAGACGAGTTGAATGTTGGGTCTACAGATAATGAAGAAAAAGATGATGAATCAAATGCTTTTGAAGATGAAACCATTAATTTGGATGACCTTGACAACATGTATGAGAAGTTGTGTGAGTCTGAAGCGCCTCTATACCCTGGTTGTAAGTACACAAAGATGTCGGCTGTGGTGAAGTTGTATAATATCAAGGGGGCAAATGGGGTTAGTGACACGTGTTTCACTAGTTTATTAGCCTTGATAAACGACATGCTTCCAGATGGTAATGTTTTTCCCGTTAAGACATATGAGGCTAAAAAACTAATTAGAGGGGTGGGTATGAAATATGAGAAAATACATGCATGTCCAAATGATTGCGTATTGTATCGAAAATTATATAAAAGCCTTACCAATTGTCCGGTTTGTTTTGAGTGGCGTTATAAGGATAAGGAAGGGATCCCGGCTAAGGTGTTATGGTTTTTTCCAGTGATACCAAGATTCATAAGGATGTTTGCGAATAGCAATGATTCAAAAATGTTAACTTGGCATGAAACTGGAAGAATAAATGATGGGAAGCTAAGACACCCGGCAGATGGTATGCAATGGAAATCGTTCGACGCTCAGTATCCCGAGTTCGGCATTGAACCTAGAAACTTACGTCTAGCGCTGTCCACTGATGGAATGAACCCACATGGAAACATGAGTACCCAACATAGTACTTGGCCAGTAGTGTTGGCAATATACAACTTACCTCCATATGTGTGCCTGAAAAGAAAGTACTTGATGTTGTCGTTGTTAATTTCCGGCCCTAAACAACCTGGAAATAATATAGATGTCTATTTGGAACCTCTTTTAGATGATTTGCGAATTTTGTGGGATAGTGGGATAGAAGTATTTGATGCATATAGGAATGAAACTTTCCATTTGAGAGCGATGTTATTGTGTACAATAACCGACTATCCGGCTTATGGCGACCTTTCTGGGCATACGGTGCATGGGAAAGAGGCATGTCCATTGTGTGGGGAGGATATCGAGTCTGAATACTTGAAGTGTTCTCATAAGTATGTGTATTTGGGAAATAGGAGGAGCTTGGATCCTGACCATTGTTATCGCAAGCAGCAGAAAACATTTAATGGACGTCAAGAACATCGTCAACCTCCTAGAATTTTGAGTGGGCATGAAGTTTATCAGAAAGTAAAGCATATTGAGATAAAATATGGGAAGAAGAACGACTCTAAATTGTCTACTCTTGGGTATAAGAAAAGATCCATATTTTTTGATAAACTTCCATATTGGCCTGACCTGGAGGTCAGGCATTGCCTCGATTTCATGCACATTGAGAAAAATGTCTGTGATAATATTATCAATACACTCCTGAATGTTCCCGGTAAAACAAAGGATAACGCCGCAGCTAGGGAAGATATGCAAATGATGGGTATTAGGCTAGAGTTGGCACCACAGAAGAGAGGTAATGGTACATTTTTACCGCCAGCAGCTTATACCCTTTCACGGAATGAGAAAAAAGAGTTTTGTGCATGCTTGAATGGAATTAAAGTGCCACATGGTTATTCGTCCAACATCAAAAGCCTTGTGTCGATGCAAGATCTTAAACTCACCGGATTAAAGTCACATGATTGCCACACTTTGATGCAATAATTACTATCCGTGGCTATTCGCTCCATTTTACCTGAAAAGGTACGATATGCTATTACCAGATTCTGTCTCTTCTTCCAGTCCATATGCGATAAAGTCATCGATCCCGATGATGCGGATTCATTGCATGACCTCGTTGTCACCTCTCTTTGTCATTTTGAAATGTATTTTCCACCCTCTTTCTTCACTATCATGATTCACCTGACCACTCACTTGGTTAGGGAGATTTTGTACCTTGGGCCCGTGTACTTGAGATACCAGTATCCTTTCGAAAGATTGATGAAAGTCTACAAGGACTATACATCTAATCGGTATCGTCCAGAAGGTTTTATTGCTGAACGTGCTATATTAGACGAAGCTCTTGCATATTGTTACGCTCATCTCTCTCCTGAGGAGTTAATTGGCGTTCCAAAGAATCGTCATAGTGACTGGATGACCGGAAAAGGTATTAGGGGCCGGGTTGAAAAATTGTGGCACGTGACATGTTACATTTAGCACATACGTATGTGCTAAACAACGAAGATGAGGTGCAACCTTATATTCAACAACACAAAGATGAGCTCAAATACGATCACCAAAACAAGAGCGAGATGTGGATTGCAAACGAGCATAAGAAGACATTTGGAGAGTGGTTTAGGAATGTTGTCTTGGAGTATAAGAATTTGTATGGTGATGACATCTCTCCTAGGTTACTACGTCTTGGGTTAGGTCCAAATGCCATGGCCACTTTTTTCAGCGGTTTTGCTATTAATGGTTATACTTTTTACACCCGCGAGAAAGATGAGTTGAGCACAATGCAAAATAGTGGTGTGAGTTCTGAATTTGAGGCAATGCACTTTGCTACTTCAAAAGATAAAAAACCTATTTGGGGAAAGTGCCTTTATTATGGTGTTATTCAAGAAATATTGGTATTAGATTACATTGATTTCACAATACCTCTGTTTCGATGTAACTGGGTTGATAACAACAACAATTGTGTTCGAAAGGATAAAATGGGATTTACGTTGGTCAATTTGGATAAGGTTGGCAATAATACGGATGATCCTTTCATAATGGCATCCCAAGCTAAACAAGTGTTCTATATCACCGATCCTATGGATAAGAAGTGGTCTGTTGTACTATCTATAAGGAGTAGACGGGGTGCACCCGATAATGGTGGGGATAATGATCAGGATGTCGTGTTTGAGGGAATGTATCACTCTTCCACTGTATCTTATTTCGACAATGTTGACACTGATCATGATAACATTGAAAGCATCTATATGCGTGATGATCATGGTGAAGGTATTTGGGTTAACGAAGAAACTATATCGGGCAAGAAACGTCCCCGATCCTGAGGTGGTATTGTCTTTAGTTTTTGTTAGCTTTGGTCATTGTTGAAGATTCCCAAATTTTTTAGCTTTTGGTCATTCATTATACAGTCTCCATGTTTTGGTTTCTGTTGATATTGCTGTGTATAGTGCTTATGATATTGCTGTCTTTGTTGGTTTCTGCTGATTATTATTGCAGTGTATAGTACTTATGATATTGATGTCTCTAATTATAATTTAAAAAAAATAAATAAAGGTAAGCAACAACAACGGTTTCTGTAAATATACCCGTTGTGGTTCGTAATAACAACGGTTATTAACCATAAACCGTTGTCATAGTTTTTACTAATTACAACGGGTAGACTACTATAACCGTAGTCATTACTCTATCACAACGGTTTGTTTATGATAACCGTTGTCAATATTTGTAGTAAGGAAACACACAACACTAATAATACGACTGTACTGCAACACAAAAACTCTATCACAAAGCGATCATTTTTCTGTCATCATCTCCCTTATTATTTTTGAATTTGTGAATTTGTGAACTATTTCTTGAATTTGTGAATTTGTGAATTTGTGAATTTGTGAATTTGTGAATTTGTGAATTTGTGAATGTCATTTCCTGAATGTCGTTTATTATTTTCACCAATTCAATGTCGTTTATTAGCAAATTTGTGAATGTCATTTCCTGAATGTCATTTCCTGAATGTCATTCAATTCTAATTTTGCTTTATCGATTGAATAACTTTGAATTGAATTAGTTTAATTACTTCTAAACTTAAGTAAAAAAACAAATTAACGTATCAACATTAATATTATTAAATAATAAGTTCAAACGGCGCCACACACAAATGGCGCCAAAACAACAACAAACAACTACAACCAAACAACAACCACCAAACAACCAAACAACTACAACCAAACAACAACAACAAACTAAATTGAGTCCGGGTAAATCTCCCGGATAGCTGCCACCGCTAGAGCATATGCATCAATCGGGTCAGCCTCGGCCAGAGCCAACCCTTCCCACTGCTCTACCTGGGTCACTTCAACGAGGTCGACCCCATTTGGCAAACGGTATCGGTCATGTTCGGAAGCCACCCATAGATATGGCCCAGGCTGGTGGTCCGTGCTCTCAATAAAATCTTTTCGCCCATGCCCGGCCTTGTCAAACATTCTTGCCAGTTTGAATGCGGACGCACGATGAGCATCCGACATCCCAAACTCGAAAACGAGTTCCCCTGTAAAGTACCTGCGATGATAATTTGGCCACATCTTCCTGATTAAGTAGCCATTTCGAATAAGCGTATCACAGAGTTTTTTGTAACTTTTACACACAACGTAGTCACCCTCAATATGAGAAGGCATTTCTTTCATGATGCAAGCATATGGTTTAGTAAAAGTTCCAGACATTTTGTATGGTTGATGTTAGTATTGAGGCTGGGAAATTTTGTATGGTTTAGCAAATATGTTATTGATTAGAGTTGGGAATTTTGTATGTGGTTGATAACCTGCTTGTATTGAGGCTGTATTTATAGAGAGTTATTTATTGGAGTTATTTATTCACATGCATGCATTGGTTCACATGAAGGCATTGATTCACATGCATGCATTGGTTCCCAAAACGACTATACATTCACATGCATGCAGTACGTTATTGATTGAGTAAATGTGTGAATATGCAGTACGTTACATTTCCTATGTAGTCAATGCATTTACTGCAATATGCAGTAACTCTATCACAACGGTTGTGGTAACGAAAACCGTTGTGGTTAGTAATAACAACGGGTTTTTTACCAATACCCGTTGTTATTGCTCAATATTATTATTTTTAATTAAAAGATATTGCAGTCCAAACCCGTGAATAAACAATAGCAGAACCATCAATGGCAACATAACTCCTCTATAAATACAGCCTCAAAACCCCTCCTTTAAATATTACATAACTACCCTAAAATTAATATCATCAATGGCAGCAGTTAACCTTCCCAACGATGAGACGACCCTTACAAAATTGATTGCAGATGAGGAGGAGGCTCTTGTCGTAGTTCCCGCTGATCATCACCCATTGATTAAAGGATCCATTGAACATCGAAGGGATTATTGGATTGAGAGGCGTGAAGCAGTCCGACTTGTCAACCAAGCGTCGTCATCATCATCGTCCTCTGGCTACCCACGTCGGCCTTATACTCGGAGGTTGGATGCCGCAAGAGATATGTTGAGCTGTACCCGTCCTACCTTATCTCCACATGCAAGACGTGTACTTGCAGGCATTGAATCTGTTATTGCAAAATACGAGGTTAATGATCCGGAAGTCATCAGTATCATCAATATTGTTCCGGATTGTTGGTGGCAGTGTGAGAAAAGCTTTTTACACTTAACCGGAATTGTTCCGGATTATTTAACATCTTTATTTATTTGATGTCGGATGAATGTAATGTACTTTAATATAAAATCTAGGTTATTCCTAATGAAATCAATGAGAAAGAATGTTGTTTAAAGTGTTTGAATTGATGATGTTCAATATTTTGATGTTTGATCAATATATAGCGATCATCTACTATATATATATATATATATATATATATATAGGAATTGAATCATGTGAGGCACCCTTCTTAGGATGAGGTAGTTGTACCCATCCTAGCCGTCGGATCTAAAACATATGGATGTTTCAGATTGTACCACGTGTCCCCCAACAAAAGTAATTTGTGTTACTGACATTTCCTTCATTATTTTCACTTATTCTTCTCACTCTCTTCCACTCTTTCTCTCTCTCTTCTTCAGCTCATTATTCTTGCCGAACAACCTCCATTTTCATGGCGAACAACCTCCATTTTTCTTGCCATTTTCGATCGCGAGCTTCCTAATTTTCAATCTAGGTAGGATATCTCAATCTACTTGTGATTAGCTACTGTTTAATAGGAATTAATCGATTTCCTGTTAATTTAATTGTTCACTTTTGTTCATTCTATTAATTAATTCGATTTCCTGTTAATTTAATTCATCTTGCGCTCTTTCTTTACACTTAATTGAATGATTTCTTCCTTTCCTTTAGTATTTCATATCTAGGTTTCGATTTTATGTTCATTAATTTGTGAATTTTTTTCTGCCAACTACTTATTTTGTTTATGTACACTTAATTGAGCTTTTGTTATGCAGGTTTCGATCGTTTTCTACGCTGATTTATCAATCCTAGTTCGATTTTGAGGTACTTTCACTACTTCTCCATTCTTTTCTTCATATTTAATCATGTTTATTTTATATTATACTTTGTGCTCGATTTGATTTATTTTAATTTTCAAGTAGTTTTTGTGATGTTTAATTCAATCAGTGATTTATTTTAATTTTCAAGTAGTTTTTGTGATGTTTATTTTAATTTTCAAGTAGTTTATGTTTAATTCAATCAGTCAATTCAGCAGTCGTGAGTTCATTTCTTCAATTTTCGTCGCTGTTATGACGGCATATAGCTCTATTGGCGTAGAGCACAATCTATTAAGTAATTGCATATATGTTAATGATATGATGCATATATGTTTGTTAAGTTGTGGATCTAGGACCTTACTTTGTGAAACAAGTATTCCGATGGCTGATGTTGTGGCTAGCCACCAGTGATCTTGTAACTGCTTTATGTGATCATGAAACAATTGCATTTCGGAATGTTAAACCAATGAATTGTTCCTGTACTTGGGATTAACCACATATATCACCATCCAGCATGGAGGAGATCTAAGGTGAGTGGGTAGGCTTCTCACACTCCGCGTATAACTAATGAAATAACAAATAAGAGAATATGCCATTTGTAGAACTGTACTTGATCTTAGTTGATGAACTGTTGCAATTATTTGTTTCATTGAAAAAATGAAAATACAAATTGCTTGTTTTTTCTCAGTTTGCTATATATTCCACTTCTTGTCTTCACGTGTGCTTAAAATGTTAAAAGTGTAAAACCGGTGTGTATCTCTGCGGCTTCTGTTAGATTGTTGTGATGAAATGTACTCCAGGGATGACATTTTTGTCATGCTTGGAAAGAACTGCAGGCATGCACAACAAACTCTCCATATGAGGGGTCTCTCCTAGAAGACGCGCCATCCTGGTGTCATGCACCATTTGAGCCAGAAGGGATTTTGAGGTTTGTACTTCATTTCAGTTATACATGGTATCTGTCATATGGTTTACTGGAGGTTGAAGAGTGGCTCCTCCCATCAACCAAAAAAGTAAAAACAGAAAACATGCGCACATACAGTCCGCTTGAATTTTTTGTTGTTCAAGCTATATGTTTGCTTAAGAGAAATTTTCTATGCGTAATTTTGTGCCTTCAATGCAGTTCTATATCTGCCATTCTTTCAACAATTGTTGGAGTACATTATGGACATGTTCTTATTCGCATAAAGGTTGGTTGTTTGACGGTGCGAGTTTAATGTGTATTTTAATAACGTTTCAGTCTCAAATCCAGATAGCAATCTAATCTCGTTCAACAATTGCAGGATCATGCTGGAAGGCTGACGCATTGGGTATTTGGGTTTCACTAGGTCTTGCCCTCCTAATCTTCGGAATTATCCTTCATTTTACAAATGGTGAGACCAGAAAGTTCGCTATCATTTGCTATGAAGACACCTCTGCCTGTCATGATCTCTTTGTTTATCTTTGTCTCTTGAAACAGTTATCCCTTTGAACAAGCAGCTATATTCGTTCAGCTATGTGTGTGTAACATCTGGTGCAACTGCTTTGATGTTCTCCTTCTTTTACTCTATCGTATGATTTTACATCAGAACTATATTAGCTTCATAAGGGTCGCAGCATGGTTTATTGTATTGAACAACCGCAACACACTAAAAGAAGCACAAACAATTTCATGAGTCATTTCGAGTTATCGCTTCATAATACATAACCAAAGAATTTGGGGGTCTTTGGCTTCATTGGAAATGGAAACTAAAAGCCCTTCCCTTTCCAAGTGGTGATAATATTTCATGACAGGTTGACATTTTAGACGTGAAATTCTTGTTTCTGCCATTTAAGTGGATTGGAATGAATGCCATGCTCGTCTATGTTATGGCTGCTGCGGGCATTTTTGCAGGATTCATTAATGGGTGGTTGAAGATCCTCATAACACATTGGTATGCATTTCACTTGTATTTTATGGGACAACAAAAGTGATTCCAAACCTTCTAATAGTCTCACAAACAACGTTCATTATATTTGAAAACGGCTTAACATTCATTTTTATTATATAAGTGAAACTTGGCGTGTTGTGTTGTGATTCTAAGACCAAAGGTTGTGAAACTCCTTGAAACTAGGAAATTTATTTGTTACAGTAGGCCATCTGTTTGTGAATTCTACAGCTTAGGTTTGTGAAACTTGGCTTGTTGTGTTGTGATAGTCGGTCTGTCACGGTGAAACGTTAATCATATGATGCACATATGTTTGTTTAGTCGTGAATCTAGTTCCTGACTTTGTGAAACTTAAGTATGATTTTGTGAACCTTATAATAGTCGGCCAGTCACGGTGAAAAGTTAATGATATGATGCATATATGTTTGTTAAGTTGTGGATCTAGGACCTGACTTTGTGAAACAAGTATTCCGATGGCTGATGTTGTGGCTAGCCACCAGTGATCTTGTAACTGCTTTATGTTGAGTAAATTTCGCAATTTATGTTGAATTTTCATTTTCATTTTACGGAGTTCTACCTTTAGAAATGATTGTATTTGCGTAATTTCACTGTGTTAAGTGTTTCTTTCCACTACTTTATTGCTTGATTTTGTTGTGATTACGTTTTTTTATAGTATTTTTATGATGAAATTTAAGATTCATTCATTATTTTTGTCGTGCATGTGCGTCTGATGTCCTTGCTTGTTTCCTAGGATATCGGTCTTCGATTTAATGGTAAATTCTGATATTCATTCTAGTTCACTTATTGAAGATTTTGTGCGTATATTCAGCTCAATTGTTTGTTGCTTCTATGTCGTCGTAGTCGTCACCTTCAATTTCCGATTTCTTTACTTCTCCTTCGTTTTTGCATTCTCGGATCTGACATCGCGTTCTAACATATTATTGTAAGTACTCTTTTCGATTTTCTGTAGTTACTATGGTGATTTCGTTAATTGTGCATATTCAACTTGAAATGCTACTTCTATATGGTTTTCCTTCTTTTCTGATTATTATCACTTTTATCATTCTAAGCTTAATCTACTTGATTTTTCGCCATTAAATAGTTCACTTTCGTTATTCTACGTTTGTTTTGCACAAAATTAAGCGATTAACAGGCCAATACTTTTTTCTGAAGTTAAGCGATAAGCGCAAATCTGTTTTGTATTGATAGCATGTTGATAATGGCGGGTGCACAGAGCAATTGGCAATTGTTCTTCACTCGGGTTAGCCGTTAGTTTTGGTGAAACTTGGCTTGTTGTGTTGTGATGTGAATGTAGGACTCAAGTTTGTAAAAATTCCTTGAAAATAAGAATTTTCTTTGTTAAAGTAGGGCATCTGTTTGTGAATCCTACAGCTAAGGTTTGTGAACCTTGGCTTTTTGTGTTGTGAATTTTAGACCCAAGTTTGTGAAACTACTTGAAAAATAGGAATTTTCTTTGTTAAAGTAAGACATCAATTTGTGAATCCTACAGCTAAGGTTTGTGAATCCTACAACGAAGGTTTGTGAATCTAGGATCTTAGTTTGTGAAACTCCTATGAAAATAGGAATTCAACTTGTTTTTTTCATCACCATACATATATATTTTGAAAAATTTCTTGTCTTAAAACTGATGTCATTTCCTTTTATATATAACTTTGGTATATATTTTTTTAACTAATTGTATATCCTTGCTTGTTTTTGTTGGTATAGGTTTTTTCCTAAAGTTTTTGTGTTGTGTTGGTGGGATCAAAGGATCAAGACGGTGGGTTCAAGGGATCAAGACTGTGGGATCAAGACAATTCAGACGGTGTTAATCCTTAGTTGTAAATCCACAATTTAGTAGACATCAGTTTCCAACAGTTTGTATAAGTATTATTCCGCAACAGTTTGTATAAGAGAAACGATTTAGAAAAGTAGGTAATTATTTAGTAGACAAGCAGCTCAACTTGCACTTTTGTGAATCTAAGGCCTCAGTTTGTGAATCTCACACTTTTGAATTGTGAATCTATTAACTTAGTTTTTAAAATAGGATTTGGCCTTGTGAAACTTGGGCTTTTAGTTTGTGAATCCTACAACTAATCTATGTGATGAATCCTACGGCTAATCCTAGTTGTTAAAGTAGGGCAGTCATTTGTGAAACTAAGATCTCAATTTGTGAAACTCTTGTGCAAATAGAAATTTACTTTGTTAAAGTAGGGCAGTTGTTTGTGAAACTCTTGTGCAAATAGAAATTTACTTTGTTAAACTAAGATCTTTGAATTTCATGTTGTGAATCTAATTTACGTGTAAGAAATTTCACACGTAAAAGGAATCATAACACAATTACATATTGTATTCGCAAAACATGAAATAGTAACCTTTAAAGTAAAACGATTTCACCCACTGATGTCTTAGTTTCACAAAATCACAAACGTTTCATAAAATCAAACTTAGGTTTCACACAATTACGTCTAGGATTCACAAAATCTGAAATAATAAACTTTTAACAAACGATTTCACAAATTGATGTCTATCTTTCACAAAATATGGTCTAGGATTCACAAAATCATTAAATACTACAAAATCATCAAATGCTAACCAAAAACATATTCCTAAATGCTTGAGTTGAAAACCAAAATAAATCAAACATAAAAGAAAAGTAGCTAAAACTTGTGTTTATTCAATCCTCATCATCCTGGGAATACATCACTCTCTATTCCGCTTCTTCACTCTTTATTCCGCTTCTTCTTCTTCTTCCTCTTCTGGTGTATCTTCCTGTTTAAAGAAACAAACCTTTAATTAGATACTCCTTTGGAAAAATGCTGTCTAGAACTCACAACGATGGTAATAAATATTCAAAAATCATGTCACGGGTTAACAACAACTCAAACATAAAAAAGAAAAAAACATATTACTTCTAACATAGGAAAAATTATAAGTTTCACAAAATCATGTCTACGTTTCACAAAATCATGTCCTAGATTCACAACTAAACAACTATATATGCATCATATAATTAAATTCTCAGCATGACGGAACGATGATTATCAGTTTCGCAAAGTCGTGTTTAAGTTTCACAAAAACAGGTTCTAGATTCACAAAGAAACAAACATATATACAATGCATTATATAACTAACTTTTCACCGTGACGGAGCGACTATTATAATAATCACAAAACCAACTCTTTATTACACAGGAATCATAAACACCAACATCAAGTCTCTATTTCACATTAACAAAAGCCTAGAATATTACAATGTCGTCTTTAAGATTCAACCAACCAAGTCTTAGATTCACAAAATCAAAATCAAAATCAAAATCAAAGCGGCAAAATTGAGACATACCTGTTTCAATAGAACTATTATCATCAAGTATTGTGATATCTACAATCCCCATAACAATAAGAGCTGCAAAACGTCAAAGACAACATTGTAATTAATAAGAAATCAGGAGGTTGATAAAAAAAAATTCATTTTTGATGAAAATTGAGACTTATATCATAAATTAATCAACGGTATTTATGAATATGCTCAATTTTGATAAAATTTTAAAATTACCTGAAAATAAATTGAAATTTTCTTCTGAATTTGATAAACTCACGTTGTTGTGTGTTGTTTCGGTGATATCGACGCCCAATTTTGTAGAATCGCAGCAGAGAGAAATTGATTGAAATTCAGAACGTTGATGGTGTTGTTCTTATGAAGAAGCAGAGAGAAAGTGTTTGGTGGAAATTGTGAAATTGGGTTTGGGGTTTACGTAAGATAGATGGTGTTTGGGCCAATTAGGAATGACCCCTAATTGTTTGTCAGCCTAATGAACAACATGACTTGAGTCAGCCCAACGAAATAGTATCAGTCCAATGAGAAGTTTGGTGAGGCAGGCTGCCTCGCCATAATTAGCTGCCTCACCGGATTCAGACTCTATATATATATATATATATATATATATATATATATATATATATATATATATAGAGAGAGAGAGAGAGAGAGAAGTATATAAAAAAGGGTTTAGGGTTTAGGGTTTAGGGTTTAGGGTTATTTTGAAGTAACACACGTATACTAATAATGATACTTAATAATTAAAAGTGATCCGACCCAAAAATGATACTTAATAATCATCACGCGGATAATAAATGATGATTTCTATCGAATTAAATTAAATAACTCGATACTAGCTAATTAATTTTGGGTCGGACAGTTTCAGGTTTGTGATGCAAAAACGGCCCGACGAATCTAACTACCTGATCGGAATATGGCCTATTATTATTAATAATAACCATTTATTTGTTGATAAAACGTATGTACATACATACATACACAATAATATAATATATATATATATATTATATATAATAGGTGGTAAAAAAGCAATAAACCGTTCTTTTTAATTAATTTGAGCATATATATATATATATATATATATATATATATATATATATATATATATATATTATATATACATATATATATATATACATATAGAATTAGGATCATGTGAGTCCACCCTATCTTTTTGAGTCCGTGAGTCCAGGATACAATATCACAAGTTATACTAAACAGTATCACGGGTTATACTGTACAATATCACACCACTGAACATAAATTTCGCCCACTATTACTAACTTTTTTTTTCTCATACTTTTTTCACACCAATTGATTCCGGTATCGAAGGTCCCACAAACACCATTATTTTCTCGCCCTTGCATGCCGGAAAGTCATTATTATCGGCGTTTCTTCAGAGGTATTTATATAGCTTCTTCTATCCTATTTCTTCTCTACTTAGTATATTTGCCTCCGGCATTCTTCTTCATAACCAACTACGGGACCCCTAAATTAACGATGACAATTAAATTTTTTATTGTGATTGGTGGTGGTGTGAGCTCCGAGTAGGAGTAATGTGTATGGGTGGAGGAATATGGAGATTGTAAATAAAACATTGGATAATAATGGGTAATGGCAATGGTGGATAAATGTTTGTTTATGTCATCTATATGCTTGGATTGTCATCGGTATTGGTGGGTGGGTAGTGGTCGTCAACGGCGAGTAGTATGACATAAAATATTTTTAACCCTTTTGTGCTGTTTTTTTTTTCGTGATATTGTTTAGTATAACCAGTGATATTATTTTGTATATTCTGTGATATTGTATAGCTGGACTCACGGACTCAAATATTTAGGTGGACTCACCGGATCTTGCCTCTCTCTCTCTCTCTCTCTCTCTCTCTATATATATATATATATATATATATATATATATATATATATATATATATATATGCATCGTCAATATATCCGTCCCTTTTAATTTATTAGCGTACTTGGATGAACGAAGTCGATCGACCCCATATATTTATATATTATATATATCATCATTATTTAATTTGGGAAACATTGACGTGTATATATAATACTTACTTGCATGTGCATTGATGAATCTGTTATTATTGCAAAGTAGTACGAGCGTTAATTAATGATCCGGAAGTCATCATCATTAATTATTATATACATATCATCAATATTATATTATCATCAATATTATTGCAATAAGTAGTACATATATACGAGGTTAATAATGACACGTGCCCCCGACCTGGCCCAAAAGCGATCGACCCGAAGTACGTAGCTACTTGCTCTAGATAGTGGATTGCCCGATCCGTAACTGCTGGCCTGGCCACCCGATCGATCAGTTTCAGGTTAACTAGTGATGCATGATAATTATAATAACCAGTTCCTTAATTAAAAAGAAAATGACACGAATCGAGGATCCCTATATGATCTAGCTAGACTCGATATATATATACCACATCCGCTTGACCCGGAAATTATCGACGACCCGCCCAATTATAATCATTCCCGAAACAGACACGAATTGAAAGCCGAAAGGACCCTCGCTTCGACCCGAATTGAACCAAACTAATAATAATAACTAACCCGATCGATAAAGTTATTAATTACAAACCCGCCGAATCTAACCCGATTGGAATTGATTCCCAGGCCAAACCCGATCCGAGCTAATAATTAAACGTAACTTACGCCTATAATATAAAATTTAGAGCAAAGTAAAATAAATTAAATTAAATTTAGAGCAAAGTTAAATAAATTAATTTAGAGCAAAGTTAATGAGTTTATTTCGTGCCTCAAATTTAAATACCGCGCGCGCGTATCTGAAAAATTAAAAAAAATATACATAATCTATAAAAACGGTGTTTTAGAATTTCACCGTTGTTATTACTTTCAACAACGGGTTATAATAAATAAACCGTTGTCTTAGTGTTATTACTTTCTGTTGAGTTTATGGATCCAATACTTAAGAGGGGGAGGGGGTGAATTAAGTACCTTTTAAAAGTTTTAACACACAACTCGTAACTTATATATTCTGAATCAGCACTCAGGCAGATTAAACAGTTCAGCGAACTGTTTAAACAATGGATATTGTGCAGTACTGATTTGAACAGATTTGTGAATGAATTGAAATGCAAGAAAACAAAATAACGATTAAACAACAATAAGTACGCAGCGATTTTTAAGTGGTTCGACCTACTCTCTAAAGGTCTACGTCCACTATTCCTCTTATTAATATCTTCCTTATAAATCAACCCGATTACAAAGAAGATCCCCACAATCAACCCGATTGTGCGACTCGAGTACAACCCCGTACCCCAATAAATCTGTCACTCACAAATATGAAAATTACAACTTTTATTGTCTCCTTATATGGTTCACAAGTTTGAACAATGGAGAACAATATTTGCCTAGAGATGAAAATGAATAAGCACTTGAAAATAGTTCAATCTAGGCACAACCTTTTTTAAAAGTGAAAATAATTTTTTTTCAAAATAATTTTCTCAATTATAATATGCATATGAGTTTGAAGTGTATGCTCTCAAAAGGTTAATTATTTCTGAAAAATCTCATGCATATTTATTGAAGAGAATGTCAAGCTATGGACTCTCCAAAAATAAATAAAAGATAAAATATTCAAAAGATATGGCAATATTTTTTATCCTTATTTTATCTTAAACTCCTTTTAAAATAACAACTTATTCTACTAAGATATTCTTCTTGTTGCTCAAGTATATCTTAGGAAGAATATCAATCAGAATGACGTTCAAAATTGGTTAAATTTGAAAAGGATCTTTGCATGAAGATTCCGAAAACAATTCCATTGTGCCTTATGAACTTGCTCTGAATTGAACAGTCCCTGGTACTGTTTAATTCAGATGAATCAAGCAGAACTTAAACTTTTCACCTTTACATTTAGCTAAACATCAATGAAGGATATGATCGATGCTTCAAGGTTCTTCCATGTCAAATGTCGATCCTTGTAAGCCTGTTACAACTCATATCTCGCAAACACACATTAATCAAGGGGGCAAAATAATATATTAAGGACTTGTCATCATCAACAAATGTGGTTCAACACTTTCTACAACGGGTGTGCTTTAACCGTTGTCATTACTCTATAACAACGGTGGTTTGTAGGATAACCGTTGTCAATAGTTTCTCTTAATAAACCCTTTACTTTCTCTTAATAAAAAATAATTTACAATCCTATAGAGTAAATTTTACACACGTACATTATCATCATCATCCTCCTCGTTTACAATCATCCTTGTTTACAACACAAATCTTTTTGTTTATTATCATCATCATCCTCCTCGTAGTCGTGATCATCATCCTGTTCTCTTTATCATCACCCTGTTCTCATTTTCTTTATCAGGTAATTTTTGTGTTTCGTCTTTAGGGTTTTAAGATTGAAATTCATCTTTTTGTTTTCATTTTTTATTTATCGTTCTCTTTATCATGTAGTTTCATTCCTTTCTAAGTTTTTAGAGTTTTAGAATCTTTGCATGACTCTTTATTTGTTCAGTTACTATTTCATTCATTTTAAGGTCTTAGGGTTTTAGAATCGCTGTATGCATGACTCTGTTCTGTTACTATTTCATTTCTTTTGAAGGTCTTAGTGTCTTAGGATTATCATGGGTGAAAAACGGAAAAGAGTAGAAAACAATGATAAGGGGGATAAGCCTGGTGAGAGGGGTGCTTCGAAGTGCCCTGCAGCCCTTGCAGCTATAGCGGCAAAAACGCCGATGGAAATAAAATGGAGTGTGAAAGGTGTTCCTACTGGTCCAAATGCTAGCCATTTATCCACTTGGATTGGAGTTACAACCAA
Organism: Heliosperma pusillum; assembly: GCA_022085475.1. Classification (NCBI taxonomy): domain Eukaryota; kingdom Viridiplantae; phylum Streptophyta; class Magnoliopsida; order Caryophyllales; family Caryophyllaceae; genus Heliosperma; species Heliosperma pusillum. The sequence continues at coordinate 24,977 of JAIUZE010005542.1, forward strand.
ACAGTTTGTGCCTATTGATTTAGATAATTTCAGGAATATAAATCCTGCATTGCAGAACTTACTCTTGAAACGTATAAATGTATGATAATATCTTTAGCTAAACACCATTTTATTTTGCATAAGTTACTATTACATAAGGCAGGAAGCCGTATAAAGGTTCGTATAAAGGTATGATATTAGACAGCCGCTTATTAGTATATATGATGATGATGCAGGAAGCTTTCGATATTTCAGACTGCCATGATAAGTATCTATTAAGTAAGGCAGCGGCAGTCTTAAGGCAGTGGAGGTGTGACCTTGCCAAATAACACTTGTATGTCGACAAGGAGACGGGGCAGATGCATAAGAGCCCACCGACAAAGTACCCCAACATCACTCAGCAACAATGGGATAATTATAAGGCGAAACGAGCTACTGAAAAGTTTCAGGTTAAGTATCCATGTCATATGTTTACATTTTTGTAAAACTCTACTTAAGGTTACATTTTTCTAAAAGTTTCAGGTTACATTTTTCTAAAAGTTTCAGGTTACATTTTTCTAAAACTCTACTTGTATCTATAATTTTCTAATTGTCTCATCTACTTGCGATTTTATATGATTTGAAGAGCGTTAGCGCCAGAAATCGTGCTAACATCTCACAGAAGCGGGGGGTATATTATGGTTCTCGCGGCGGTTACAGATTGATAGAAGAAAATCTCGTAAGTAGCATCTATATATTAGATTTTTTTAATCATACTTGGACTTGATATACATGTATACATATATTATTTTTGAGTTAACGTGTAGGTGTCAAAAGGTGGGACCGACTTGAATCGGCACGTAACTTATAAAGAAGGGCACACGCCTAAAGGATCCCGAACATGTAACGAATATGATCAGGAAGTCTTGGCCAACATAGTAAGGATTATTTTTATTAAGACGGGTTTTTAATAACTTTATTGTTCAATTCTTGTATGTCTAACTATCTATTTATTTTAGTAACAAAAATTAAATTAAGTTTATTTAATATATTATAAGAGAATGTTCTGAAGGAGGTTGCGGAAGGGAAATTCACTCCGAATGGTCGTGACGACGTTCTTGCTAGAGCGATCGGCCGTCCCGAGCATCCAGGTCGATTGAGGGGCGTCCCATTACATGTCGGAGTCACGAAATATTATGGGACAACTAGCCCGAAAAAGAAGAAGAAAAATAAGGGGAAGGCTGACATGGTACCATTTGTTAGTGTCATTTAAAATTCACATGTTATTGTTTTAACAAAATGCTGATTCTACATTTTGGGCGTGCAGGTTCAGTTATTGGCCTCCGTGATACTGAAGATGAATTCTGGAGGCAAGCCTTCCGAAGAAGAATTGAAGATGATGGAGGATGTCATTAAAAAGGGTGAGGTAGTGCAACAGATTTGCCAAGAGGCAGACACTACTACCTTGCCAATACATGAGGAGACGGCTGCGAAGATGGGTGAGGTACCTACTGCTGTCGAGGTTTTAATACCTCAAGCCGATAAGGTAAATATGATTTTTTTTTTCTGCATTTGTTCTTTCTAGCAGCCATGCCTTTGATTGGTTTATTTTATTAGGTAAATGAGTCGGAAAAGGGGACGCAACTTGAGGAGACGGGTGAGGTACCTAATGCTGCTGGGGTTTTGATACCTCAAGCCGATAAGGTAAATACGACTTAACCATTTTGAACCTCTGCATTTGTTCTTTCCAGCAGCCATGCCTTTGATTGGTTAATTAATTTTATAAGGTAAATAACTCTGAAAAGGGGACGCAACTTGAGGAGCCGGCTGAGAAGACGGGTGACAATAATGAGGTATGTAGAATATAAGAAGTTAGTATATGCTGTCAGTGCTAAATCTGGTCTGGACATGTTCAAGTATAATAGCCTACCCACCAACAATAAATACTTGTAACTAACTTTACATTATATACTCAATATAGATCATTTATGATATCTATTATATTTTGGTATTTAGTAAATAATGTGTATTCTTCAGGCCACAAAACAGCGGGTAGTTGTTTTTCTCACCGACCCTTCATTCAAAGAGAATGTGCGTGTTGCCCGGGGTTTCATATACCCAAAGCCCAAGGACTCAGCGGAAACCATCTTGGTTCATGGCGAACCACTCTTGCCGAAGCATTCAAAAGTGGGGATAGCGGGAGTCACGAAGGGCTATGGAACCCGTAAACTGCCCGTCCCAGTCCGCGACGACCTTCAAATTCTGGCAGATGCGGTTAACGGTTTTGTCCAATGGCCTGAAAGCCACATTTTCCTGCCTCGTGATCGTAAAATTCAACAGAATGTAGCCGGGGTTAGAAAAATACATCTAATTTAACCCGCCTTTTGTCTTTGTTCATCACCTTCATAAATAGTGAAATTTATATGTTATATTTTTGTTTTGTAGGTAACAAAAAACATGGATAAGTCTACCTCGATAGACAATAATCTTTCTACTACCTCGTCAATACAACAACTTGATGAGGTATTTAATCAACTCTCTTTATATTTTAAGTTCTACTATCGCCTCATCATTGAAAGAGCAACTTAATTTAGTTAGCCACATATCATGTAGGTTGTGAAAGGTAGCACACCGCATCATTTCCCCAAGCTGAAAGAGGTCAGGAGTCTATCACAAACTAAATATCATGGGAACGTTTACATGGAAAAAGTACGAACGGTGGCGATGCTGGAGCTTTATAAGGAGGCTGAGAGACGCATAGCAAGCGAGCAATTAATAATTATTCCGCTCGAGAATGATATTGTAGGGGTAGAACGCCAAGCAATGCTGGATTGGGAAATGCTAGCCGTTTGGGCTGGCCTTGACGAGATTGATGTCCAACACCTATATGTTTGGATGAAGTAAGTTTCTTAATAAATTAAATCATGCAGTATTCTAATATTCTGACTAAGATATAGTGTTTTTAATATCGGAATTAAAACTGTCATGTAGGTACTTGAACTCGGTTGTGATCCCCGAGACCAATAATCCACTTCCTCAATACGGATTCATGTGCCCAAATGTTTTATCTATGCATATCGGGATGTTTTCGTATGAAGAACGTGTAAATTATATTGCTGGGGAATTGGCGAAAAACAATAAGCTCATTTTTGCCCCTTATAATGAAGTCGGGTAATATATAATTAATATTACGATTCCAAATACAATTGCATTTTTATATGTTTGGTTATGATGCATGTTGTGCTTGTTAATAATGATGTGTCTCTCGATCTCTAGGAGACATTTGTGCTAGCAGCGATCAATCCGACCAAGAAGAAAGTATTTTGGTTGGACTCTTTGCATAGACAACCATCCGAGACCTTTAAGAAGTTGATTATTAAGTAAGTTTATAATACTGATGATGATTTGGCACATAATATTAAGTTTCATTTATTATTATTAAGTAAGTTTATGTGACTTTCGGCCTCTTTCCTTTTTTAAAGGGCCTTTGAGAAGAAAAGAGCAACCGGCAATCAACCGACAGAATATTCTGATGATGGCCCTACTTTTATTACGATAACAGGGGTACGTACGCGCAAATACAATACCTTAATAATTAAGTGCATTAAACTAATTACGCATATACATCTGTCTTTTTTAATTACGCATTAAACTAATTGGTAATTGCCTTCTCGTCTCTTCGTTTATTATGTAATAATAGGTCCCTAAACAGCCGGATAGCATCCAATGTGGATACTACGTTTGTCGTTTCATGTTGGAGATTATTAGGCGAAGATATATCAGCATTCCAGAAAGAGTTAGTAGTTTAATGTAGCTATTATTTACTTTTTTTCATTAGAGCTGATATCTTTTCTGCTATATATATATGATCGATGTTGCTAATTATGTATGCCTATACTGTTGTTACCCTACTGATCGATGTCTTTTTTTTGTTTTATCCGCAGTATTTAATCAACACGCCACATGTCCCTGAGTACACTAAGCACAATATAGACGAGGTAAGGGACTTGTGGGGCAAATACGTCCTTCAACATTATGTTAAGAATAAATGAAACTTAGATTATTTTGGAAGCAGATAGGGAACTTTAATTTGTAGAAGTCATTAATTAGAGCAAGTTGTAAGTATGAATTACTCTGAAAGAGATCATTTTGGTTGTATATATCATTTTGCTGCTGCTGTACATGAATTGCTCTGATTTATATATAGATTTATCATTTTGCTGCTTCTGAAATTGGTTTATGCGTGCTGCTGCTACTGCTGCTGATTTATGCAGGATTTTCACTGGTGGCAGGGGAACAAATTACAATTTTTTCAAAAACAATAATAAAAATAATAACAACGGTTTTTCAAAATTCATTAAAAGCGTTGTAACATAATTCCCACCAAAACTTATCATACCTTTAACAACGGTATATTCTAAAATACCTGTTGTTATTAAAACTTTCCACAACGGCTTCTTTATTATACTCCGTTGTAATTAACTATATTCACAACGGGTTTAAAAAACAATAGCGTTGTTATAATATTTCCCACCAAAACTAATCTTACCTTTCACAACGGTTTCATTTAATAGAACCGTTCTCGTATCTTTCCCACCATAATTAGTCACACGTTTTAACAACAGTTATCTAGTAATAACAACGACTTTGTACCGTTGTAAAAACTATTCACAACGGGTTTAAAAAACAATAGCGTTGTTATAATATTTCCCACCAAAACTAATCTTACCTTTTACAACGGTTTCATTTAATAGAACCGTTCTCGTATCTTTCCCACCATAATTAGACACACGTTTTAACAACAGTTATCTAGTAATAACAACGACTTTGTACCGTTGTTAAAACTATTCACAACGGTATTTTCATTAAATCGGAACGTTGTTAAAACCTTTAACAACGGAGGCTTTAACAACGTCCGCGTTTTAATATTACAACGGTTTTTAGCCGTTGTCATTTCCTGTTTTTGTAGTAGTGCCTAAAATCATCTACCCAACCGGCGCAAGAGCATAAAATGGATGTCCATTTTATTTTTTCAAATGTCAATTGTCATTAAATGTCATACAATGTGTCACATGTGACATGTAACATGCAATTTGGTTTATAAATGTGCATTTAACTAATTTAAATGCAATTTTAAAACAAATATATTAGACTTAACATTTTAAGTCACATTTTATAATTACATGTAAATAAAATGGGTCATCTCATATTTGGTTAATATAATCTACAACAGTTTGTAATTATAATCGACCAATTTCACTTATCTCAAATGTTTCATAAACATAATGCATTTTTACTAATATAACAATTAAATTACCAAAATGAATCTTATTTAATCATGTTACAATAAGATATAATTCTCACTTACAATTTAAACTTGGTTCAATTTAAAGGGATTAATTAATCTGTACGCATACAATTAATTAATGTATATGATTAGGGGATTGTCCTTTAGGTGTGACCTCAAGGGATCAACTGATCACCACCGTCATACAACAGTAACGTCAAACTCAATTGAGCCAATCGTTACCGATTTATGTTGACCAGTTGACTACAATATTATCATCCCTTTGTATTCTTAATTTTTTGATATTTAATTATGTGATCGCACTATTGTTGATGACAATTACTCCAACAAGGTCTACGTTCACTATCTCTCTTATTAAATATCTTCCTTATAAATCAACCTGATTACAAAGAAGACCCCCACGATCAACCCGATCGTGCGACTCGAGTACAACCCCGTACCCCAATAATCTCTCTCTCACAAATCTCAAAATTACAAATCTTTAGTTTCCTTATATGGTTCACAACTTTGAACAATGGAGAACAAAATCCTTAAAAGATGGATGATCAAGAGCAACTCGAAAAGAAAGACACAACTCACAAAAGTTTTGCAAAAGGTTTTTTGGAAAATAAAATTAAAGCACAATTCTTTTTGCAAATTCACGTTTCAGCACAAATTGGCGAGGTTAGTAATTCTGATAAGGACTCTCAAATATATAGAAATAATATTAGGAGAGTTTGACAAGATAAGGAAAGCATATTATAAAAGATAAAATATTTTCCAAAAGATATATTTTCCAAATCTTGAATAAAATAATCTTTCAAATATTTAATCTTTCAAAATAATATTTTCCAACTGAAATAGGATTATCTTATCATAAAATTTCGTTCAAGATAAAATAGTTTTAAGAAATCTTTTCCAAATCTCACGAAATATCTTTGAAAAACATTCAGCATTTTTCTCTGCTGAACAAACCCGATTTAAACAGTCTGTGAGACTGTTTAAAACAGTCAAATCGAGTTATGCTCAAGATCATCATCTTTACACCAACTAGACACATGACAATTGACTAAAACTAATCTTCAATTATCATCAAGCTTCATTCCAACTTTTGCATTCTGTGAATAACATATCTAGGCATGCACAAAGCAATCAAACACGTTAAAAACCAAGTAGCACGGACTTGTCATCATCAACAAACATGGTTCAACACTGACGTTACGTAAAAATGTGAAAACTACGTATGAGAAACAAGTTATTATCAATTATTATTAAGTGACAATTTTAATCTTAAATTTTCATCATAGATGATACTTTTACTAATAAACACTGTGAGATTTTTCTCATTTTTCAGTTAAGACCGTTTGAAAATGAAAATTTGTACCTAATTTATGTTCCATATCCTCTTTTTTTCTTTATTATATACTCGTATATGTTAAAAAATCACCGTATTCAGGATTACCTCTTGTTAATTAGGTTACTGATAGTGTTGTAACTTATGATACTCGGATTTAGTATTTTCAAATATCGGAAGTCTAGCTGGTGACTTCTCAAAAACCTGGCCCACTTAGGACCAGCCGCAGCCCATCATCACATATTTTCCATCACTTTACTCTTTTTCATCATTTCTCTATCCTAATCACCTATCCACCTCACCTTTTCTCCCATCACCAAATTATACTCATTTATTCCCATATCAATTTAACCATCAAGTTTTTCTCTTTCTTACTTTATCATACCCCACACATTTTTTACTTAACAAAAACCTAACATTAACACATTAACTTCATTTTTATAATTGTTTAATTTAATTAATAATCATAATTAGTTAATAACCGTAATTATTAATTACACATATAAAAAAAGAGAAAACTTTTTTCATTAAAAAATTGAAGACATTACAACTTCTAACACAATAATACATAACATAAGAAGAAACTTTGAGTACAACTTGTCGATTTAAATACTAGAATTTGCAGCACCAAACTGTTGCCAAATATGATCAACTAGATTTTTTTTAATGACAAGTGCGTGTTTCTAGAACGCAATTTATCGCGATTTACTATATATCTATCAATTTCAAGCTGATATCCCGCTCCGTATTGTGCTTCTTGAACTTGTGAATTGAGATTCTCATACTCTGAATAATCTGCATAATTTGCGTAAGTATCACGGTCATCTTCCACTATCATGTTATGTAGTATAATACATGTCGTCATTACCTTATTCAACATGGACTCTTTTCATGTTAAAGTTGGTTTTCGAATAACTGCAAATCGTGCCTGAAGTACTTCAAAAGCACGTTCCACATCCTTCCTTGCCGCCTCTTGTCTTTCAGCAAACAACTTATCCTTAGGTGTTTGTGGAAGAGAAATAGATGGTATAAAAGTTGACCATTGAGGATAATATATGTCGTCGGTCAAATAATAACTCGTGTCAAACTGTTGACCATTAACGGTATAATTAACCCGAGGAGCTCGCCCATTTAATACATCATCAAAAACAGGTGACCGTTGTAACACATTTATATCATTACACGATCCAGGTACACCAAAAAATGAATGTCATATCCATAAATCCTGCGACGCAACTGCTTCCAGTATCACAGTCGCTTCTCCACTTCGTCCTTGAAACTGGCCTCTCCAAGCCTTAGGACAATTTTTCCACTTCCAATGCATGCAGTCAATACTTCCTAACATGCCTGGGAATCCTCTATATGCTCCAACCTGTAGAAGTCTTTGAAGATCCTGAACATTTGGACGCCTTAGATACTCATCCCCAAATTGATGAATAACAGCTTCAAGAAATCTAACTAGAACCTTCCTTGCTGTTGATTCTCCAAGCCTCAAGTACTCGTCCACTCTATCAGCAGCCTCTCCATATGCTAAGAGACGAAGTGTTGCTGTGCACTTAATTAATGGTGACAGACTCAACCTACCTGTAGCATCAGGTTTATGTTGAAAGTGCGTATCATAAGCCCCTACACCCTCTACAATACGCATGAACAAAGGTTTGCGCATTCGAAACCTACGTCTAAACATGTTTGGAGGGTAAACTGGGTTTTCAGAGAAATAATCGTTAAAGAGACGGTCATGGCCTTCCTCTCGGTTTCTCTCAATATATGTTCCTTCTTTATTATTTGACATATAATTTACCAATATAAGCGGCATTGCATTATTTGCCATATAATTTACCATATACCTGACTGCTTCGTATGTTGCAACTCTTTTTTGCATTCGCCTCTCCTGCCTAGCATTCTCTTCGGAAGAGGTTGATGACGAGGAAGATGATGGTGGTGGTGAGCCTGAGGGAGAAAGAGGAAATGAACTCGAGGACCACATTTTTTGGTTAAATATGAGAATATTTTAGATTTAGTTGAGTGATTTATGTGATAGTGAGGGTGACCGCTTTATTTAAAGAAAATTAATGAGGATAAGATAAGGTTTTATCTTGATAGTGTAAGATTTTCTTTGGACATATGTCGATAATGTAAGATTTTATGTGGATAAGAGATAAGATAAGGTTTTGTGTGGATAAAGAGTTATATTTCTAGATCTTTATTTTATAACATAGATATAATTATTATTATACAAATAAATACATAAAATTTAATATATTACATTACAAGACAGTATCTTACACCATAGAAATACATAACTTTATAATAAAAGTGCATAATATAAACTAAACTACTACGAAATACATTACTTTCTAATAAAAGTGCACAATATAAATTAAAATAGTACGAAATATATTACTTTCTAATAAAAGCGCATAAGAAATTAAACTAGAACGAAATATTATAATAGTTCTCTTATGAGTTTCGCCTTCATCTCTTCCATTTCCGGAGTTAAAGACGGACAATCCATTAGTTTGCTAAGTATTGACCAATTAAGCTCCTTCTCTTTTACCCTTACTTGCTTTTCTTTGACCCTTACTTTCTCTGCATCTATGGCCGCCTTTTTGCGTCATTATCCTTATCAGCAGTCATATTAAAATTCAAATTCTTAACGATGTTACTGAAATGACTCACCTCTTCAATAACAGTTTTCATCTTTCCCTTACCTTTCTTAGCCGTCTCTCTACCAATTGGACGATTATTAGACGCACATTCATCCTCTATAGAGCAAGCAGGAGAGAATGTTCCATCATTAAGCCTAGTTCTCTTACCACTACTGCCGGTTTCAGGTGTAGAGACATTTGTAGGAGTGGTTGGATCTTCTTCTTGAGCTCTCTTCCCCGGATTGCCGGCATATGGAGCAATTAATTCTTGCCATTTTCTATGTTGTTTTAACATGCGCCAAGCATGTTCGTAGTTGAATTTTGTCTTGTGTAACTTATGAGCCATTTGAATGACATCATCTTCTGACATCCCACTTGACTTCTTTCGATCCGATAAGCTTCTGCAATGCAACCACCCCATGCCATTACGGCTTTGCATATACGACGCATTCTGCAACTAAGGGAATTAACATTCTTTTGTTTAAGTTTATGTGGGTTGGCAAGACGAGCTTCTTCATAAAACATTTCAACTTTTGCCCAAACTGCTTCTCTCTTTTGGTTAGTGCCAACAATACTATCTTCAGAGACTTTCATAAATGACGAAATCAAGCCTCATCCTCATCATTAGTAAAATGTACACTCCCACCCGATGTTTGCTCATTGTTGTAATCGTCATCTAATTCTTCAATTTGAATATTACTTTGACGAATATTTTGGTAATTTGGAGGTGTTTGAGAAGAAAATGGGAGGTAATTATTTTCTTGTGAAGAAATATTTTGACTCAAAGGTAAATTATTAATATTAATATTTTGTCGATATGGTGGCCGTTGCGGTGGACGATTAGAATAAACTTGTTAAAATGGATTACTATTATATTGCAGAGAGGGATATGAAATTTGAGGGGGATATGGAATTTGTGTGTGTGACGAATTTTGTCGGAGATATGAATTTTGTGGAGGCAATGAATTTTGTGGTATAATACTACTATGAGTTTGTTGAAATTCATTCCACAATTCTAATACTCTAGGATCGGGAACTTCATTAGGTGGTATTGAATTATTTGGCTCCATAAAATAGATAAATATGAGAGAATAATAATAAGTATGTGAAATTAGAAAATATAGTAAGATAAGTTAAGAGGAATAGATGAGAAATTGTAAAAATTTAACAACTATTTATAGCAATATGACAATATAAAAAAAATTGATCAGACTAAAAATAATAGCCGTTTGCAAATTTTAAGCCGTTTGCAAATTTTTAGCCGTTGTTGAAATTAGCCGTTGAGATAGCTTCAGTTGGGAAATTAATTGAAAGTAGCACATTGGGAATTGTTGTCATATCATTAAAATAACATAATAATTCAGACTGGACCCACAACTTGGCCATCAATTTTGTCTTCGGTGTAGAGATGGTCATCACCATCAATTTGGCAAGTGATGATGGATATTTTGTAAAGTGACCATCACTTTTCACTTTTTGGCATTAATTATACCAAAGTGATGGGCGATGCAAATGGTCTAAGAAAGCAACAACCATGTTGCTGAGGTGTCAAACAACCCTTAATTTAAGGAAAAGTAAAGAAAAGCATTTTATTTCTCTTAATAACATATGATATTTTTGATTTAACAAGACAAAACTAAAAAAAGTTTGATAAATAGTAGTATTAATTATATTCATAAAAAAAAATATTAAATCTAGAGAATTTTTAAAAAGTATTTTCAAATCTACAAACCCTTAAAACAAAGAGTGAATAGGAGATCATGGAATGAAAACTCAAAAAAATAATTATAAGAGATCCTGCTAATTATATGGGGTAAATCATTTAATAGTGAATAGGAGGCTGATGATGACGAGGTGAAGGGAGGATTAATAGGTAATGTATTAAGGCGAACAATTTTTTTAAAATAGACTTTGTGAAGGTGAGGTAAGTCAGTGAGAGACTGAGAGTAGTAAAAAAGGTTTAAACGATTTTCGTATCAAGACACATTTGAAGCTTTGGGACGTTAACTTTGTCCCAAACATTATTGATTACTACTTCGTATTAACTAGCCTATTGTTTAGGTTGCTAATTTGTTATTGTGTACCTATGATTAGATAGTTATCGACTTATCGTTGTGTAGGTAAAATAATACTCCGTATTTCAAGTCGTACATTTTATGAATCCAGTTATGGTCATAATACGGATTAAATTAAGTTTATAAAATCATTTTTTTAAAGGGGTGGGACTTAGATAACACTATTATAGTCACATTTAAGACAAAAGTCTATCTTTAGCATCTTAGATCGAGCAGGTTAAACCAAATTTCGACCTAAACTATACATTCTGGGTCAATTTATTAGCTAGTTATAATTTACAAGTTTTGACCTTAAAATATACATGTTGGTCTGGGTCAATTTTCGACAAGTATATATCTCATTTTTTGACCTTGCCATTATAACATAATTGATAATGCGGTTTATATATTAATAAAATTTATAAAGTATATCATTTAATCCGTAGTTTTTAATTATCACATGTTTTCATGATTATTTAACATGTTTGAATATTTAACAATTTGACCAGACACGGGTCAAAAGTTGAAGTTGTCACTTTACTAATTAGTAATATGTACTAAATGAACATGAGTCAATAATTTCATTCTAAACATGAAAAATGGGTGATTGATTTTGTTTTTAATGAAAACGAGTTTAAGAAATTGCAACTGTGGAACTATTTAGAGTGATGCAAGTTCAATTTCGGGTTGATTTTCATTCGAAAAGTTTTGTTTGGTCAATCTTATATAAGTCGGGATTTTTAAAGCAGCCTGAGTAATAAACTCAAATTTAGCTAACAAGAGGGTATATAAGTATACTGTACTACAACAATTACTCGGCAAACATAATGTATCATTTATAATAATTTCAAATACAATTTAGAAAATTTATAATTGAGATCTAAAATCTTAAAAATTATTTTATAACTCATCTATTAATCAATAAAACTTAATCATATATAATTTTTTTTCTATAATAACAAATTTTAAAACAATATACCCGTGCAATTTGCACGGGTTTAAAACTAGTTGTGATTTTCTCACATTAACCATAACTTTTTACAAACTAAAATGTATAGGTATAACAAATACGTAGTATACTAGAAAATATTCAAAAAAATACTGTAGCTGAGTTGGTAGGAGTCTCTAAATCCAAGCAATGGGTCTTGTGTTCAATTGTTGTATTTGACATTTTTGGTAATCATTTATTTTTCATATGATCCCATATCTGCATCATATTCTATATTTAAAAACTGCATGGAATGGGATTTGAACCTTTCATGTCGAAATAATGTCATCTTTCATTTCTAGTGTCAACCATTAAGTCACTTTTGATTATTGTTCTTTTAATTATTATATTATGTATATATCGTATACAAGAGAAATTATTCATTGATATATGTATTTATAAAGTACTTTAGAAAAATTTAAAACAAACATTAGTTTAAGATATGAAAAATGACAATTTAATTTTTCGCTTTGTTATTTTATATAATCATTAGTTTAAGATATGAAAAATCATACGGTAAAAATGTGATTTTAAATGAAAGATAATATACACGTATACGAAAGAAAAATATTATTTACTATGGTACGCATTTAAATGACAACACTAATTTAAATGAAAGGAATATTATAAGATCATACAAAAGAAAAACATTATTTACTACGGTACGCATTTATCTATCAATCAATGACACACATTTCACTTTTTTAATTAGTACTCTCAAGTCACATCAAAATCAATATTCAAACAACATACACGTATCGAAAGTAGTTCCGGTAAACCAGGACTGAGCAAAATCGGATATTCGATCCGGATTTAGAATTCGGTTCGGATATCCTGTTTTTAAATTCATGAATTTTTTGATTCAGATCTGATCCGAATAAATCGGATATCCGAATACGTGGATATCCGGTTTTCAAAATTCGGATCTCATCTTGTTTGTAAAAAAATTAATGATTTCAAACTTTCAATGTTGGCTTTTAGTCAACTTCTCGAGTGTCCGTGAATCGTGAGTTCGCTAGTGTTGATTTTTACGGTCTCAAACTTTTAAGTTTCAATGGTAGAGGTACGTAAAGTCTAACGTGTAAATAAGGTGTAAATAATAATAATAAACTTTGAAGTTTCAATAGTTCCCTTAAAGGAGCTATGCGTATTGTGTGTATTTTCTTTTTGACCATTTCATGGAGAAACGTTTTAGCTAGTAAGGCATTGTTGTTGGAGTTACGATTTGAATTTATCGGTGGCGAATATTTTTACGGAAAAAAATTCAAAAATTTTAGCTAAAAACTTTTAAATTTGATCATCCATGATGTGACATAGGAAAACTTTGATAATGCTATATTTTAGGTATTATTATCCTTTAACCAATTGATTAATAACTAATTCTTATATCCATACACATGACAAATTACATGTATTGTGAGAAAAATAAATAAATGTATATTCTACCTCTAGAACATACGAATGACTCGTGTATTTAGGAAATTTATCCGCAGTTTGCCTATTCAATGTCGTGAGATCGTATCCAGGATGATTTCCTTACGCAATCGATATTAATTGCAAAAGTAAGTAAAATATTCTGGAGTCTGTATACGTTATATCAGTAAATAATGAGTCCGTATCAAAAACGTGTGATGTCGTAATCACAAAGTTGACATGATTAATGTCCTAATTTGATCGCCCCCTTTTTACTTTAATTAAGAGATTTTATGAATACTCAACCATTTTGATTTTCTCACATTAACCATGCATAACCTTTTAGAAACTAAAATATATAGGTATCACAAATATACAAGAAAATTATGCAGCTGAGTTGGTAGGAATCTCAAAATCAAAGCAATGGGTCTCGTGTTCAATTGTTGGATCTGACATTATTGGTAATCATTTATTTTTCGGATGAGCCCATATCGGCATCATATTCTATATTTAAAAATTGCATTGAATGGGATTTGAACCTTTGATGTCGAAAAAATGTCGTCTTTCATTTCTAGTGTCAACCATTTAGTCACTTTTGATTATTATTCCTTTAATTATTATATTATGTATATATCTATGAATTTCATTTTTAGTTTTTCTCCAATTATTATGATGAATTTTGTTGTCAAGAAACTAATACTCCCTCCATTTATAACCAAACATACCATTCAACTTTGTGACATTATTCATAAGCGAGGAAAATCATCGCTGTTACTTGTAGTATATAAGGAAAAAATATAATCACGTAAGATATTGTTTGATTCGTATCTGTACATATTTTTTACATTGTACAACTAAAGATATTTACGTTGCAATATGTGCATTGACAAACGTGTAAAAGTGAAATGGTGTGTTTGGTTATGAAATGGAGGAAGTAGTAAGCATGTGTCAAGCTACTATCTAAAGTAATAACTGTTGTATTAATAAAAATTAATAAAAAATATTATTTTATTAGAGTGAAAATAATAACAATTTCATTTTATTATAATGAAAAAATCATAATTTTGAATTTAATAAAAAGATTAGAGTTTAATTATATTAAGATTATATTTCAAGAAAAAAATAATAGTTTCTTGAAATAAAGTTTATTTGTTTCCTTATTAAGTTAGATGCTTTTTGGAGGGATAACTAAGAGAATTTCTTAATCTCTTAGTAGTAAGGAGATTATGTATATATCTTTTACAAGAGAAATTATTCATCGATGTATGTATTTATAAACTACTTTAGAAAAATTCAAAACAAAAATTATTTACGAAAGAAAAAAATCCCTCAAGTGATCAATTAACTTTTCACTTTGTTATTTTATATACATCATTAGTTTAGGATATGAAAAATTATGAGATAAAAAAATGTAATTTTAAATCAAAGATAATATATTAAAAAAATTATTGTGCCCCCTTTAACTAAAATTATAGATCCACCACTGACTAAGGTAAGCATTTATCTATCCACCAATGACACAAATTTCACTTTTTAAATTAGCAGCATCAAGTCATATCCAAATCAATATTCAAACAATTATACATGTATCAAAAGTAGTTCGTGTAAACCAGGGCTGAGCAAAACCGGATATTCGATCCGGATTTAGAATCCAGATCGGATATTTGGTTTTATAATTCTTGAATTATACAGATCTGATCCGAATAAAATGGATATTGAATCTTTCGGTATCTGAATATGCGTAAAGTCTAATATACCCTTGACGTGGTTGATAAGATATGCGAGTACATAATAAATAGAAAAAAAATAGAATTTAGATCTACATTTTGACACGTCACCTTGGAGGAGCTAGCTATGCATGCTGTGTGTATTTTCCTTTTCACCATTTTTTAGTGAAAAGTTTCAGCTAGTAAGGAATTGTTGGTGAAGTTACGATTTGAATTTATCGGTGGCGAATATTTTTAGTGGAAAAAATTTCCAAAAATTTAGCTAAAAACGTTGAAATTTGGTCATCCCAAATGTGATATGAGGAAGACTTTGATAACGCTATTTTTTAGGTATTATTATTCTTTAACCAATTGATTAACAACTAATTCTGATATCCATACACATGACAAATTACATGTATTGTAAGAATATAAAATACATATACTAACTCTGTTCCAGTTAAAAGTTATCTATGTTTGAATTTCTCCTCACATAAAAAGACTGAAACTATTAACTAGGATGGAGGGAGTATATTCTACCTCTAGAAAAATTCGAATGACTCGTGTATTTAGGAAGTTTATCTAGATTTGCCTATTCAACGGTGTGAGATCGTATCAGGATGATTTCCTAACGCAATCAGATATTAATTGTAAAAAGTAAGTCAAATATTATGGAGTCTGTATACGTTACGTCAATAAATAACGAGTCTGTGTCAAAAACTCTAATGTTGTAATCACAAATTTGAAATGATTAATATCCTTATTTGGTCTTCCTCCTTTTTCTATAAGAAATTTTACAAGTATACATCTATTGTGATTACAAAATAATATGTATATAGAGGTATCATAAGTAATAAAGAGAATATTGGAGCTCAGATGGTAGGAATTTTCCTACCCACGCAATTAATCGTTTGTTCACGTGTTCAATTCCTATTTCTAACAGTTTTGTTAATCATTATTTTTGCCGAGTAATTTTCCATGTAGACTGAAATATTCTTTCCCGCTATTAAGTGATCAGATACCGTACTAGTATCGACTATTAATCGAGTGTGCTGTAGTGAGTATGGTGCTGCACAAACTATGACTCCGGCTTCTCCGGATAAACCGAGTATACGTACTCTTTCGCCCTTAAAACTTAGATTTAGATTGCTACTTTGAAGTTTGCATGTATAAATTAATATTGATCGTCTTTTTGGAGAAAATTAGCAATGTTTGAGCCTTGGGGTATTTGTTACATTGCGCTTATTTGACTTTTACCGTTAATTTAACATCTGCAATACGGAGTCATTAGTATTTTCTGAAAATGTTATTGAACAATATGAATTTTTTCTATTGATATATACATAAAATTAATGCTCAATGATAACCTCGGTCGACCATTGAAGTTTTATGGAAACATTGAAGGTAGTACAGTCTATAGATGTTTAGGAATACGCGTATTTATCAAAATCGTACACATAATGCAACCTGAATGAAGGTGGCTCCATATGTTCCAACTACAAAAATCGATCACTGGACGACTGTGGGTCTGCGAATGAGGTGCTTCTCTGCGATGAGGGAGAAGAATTGATTGTGTCAGAAGTTGGTACCTCTCTGTGGTCCTTACGAATGCTCCAGAGTATTTCTACGCATCGCTGCATAGTTGGCCGGTTTTCTCTCTGAGGGGCGACACATAGGAAAGCTAGCTCCAGGATCTTTTCCAGTATTTTAACATTCGCCGAGTTTGCTTCTAGCTTGGGATCTATGGTCGATATTGTGTCTCCTTCCATGAATTTCATAATCGCCTGCATACATTTGTTGGTATAAAACTTTATTTGTCATTGAGATAGATTCCTGAAAGCAAGACCTAAACTAGCAGAAAGAAAGGACATACCCATTTCGTGGTGATTCGCTCCTTGGATGTTCGTCTAGGCTCGATAGGACGTCTGCCAGTCACAAGCTCTACCAACAACGCGCCAAATGAGTAGACATCACTCTTTTCGGTGAGGTGGAAAGTCCGCAGGTAAACCGGGTCTAAATACCCTGCAGTGCCTTTTACTTGAGTAGATACATGAGTAGCGTCTGAGTCTCTATCCGGTGCTATCCGGGCAAACCCGAAATCAGCAACCTTAGCTCGACAACGTTCAGTTAGAAGAATGTTGGACGATTTTATATCCCTGTGGATTATGGGTTTATCTGCAACCAAACATGAATTTATAATTTATAAATGGTTTGAATTGATGGGAATATACACATACAAAATGAGTAATTAACATCTATTGGTTTCATTGAAAATAAATACTCCGTAGTCCGTAAGTAGTACGAATATGGTGCTGATGGGGTTTGAATCCATGAGTACCACTCCTCATGACTTTATCAGCCAAGCTACTCGATATCTGCTTTCTTTAGTCATCAATTACTATGAGGGGATAAAGTATACATGCATAAAACATAGAGCTCACCTGTGTACATATGAAGATATGTAATGGCATGAGCAACATCAATTGCAATGTCAAGCCTTGCAGATGTTTCTAGACCATCTCCTCTTACACCTGCAACAAGGCATCCATGTCTAATTCATTGCTTAGATACCATAGTCTCACATGTGGGAATTATATGGTCAACATTGTTGTTTAATTTTGGACAATGAATCGATGATAAAACGTCAAGGGGTGGAACCGCGTTTTAGTAGCACTCTCTCACTAGTCTCGCATACATTATACCCATAAGCACTTAAGTCAACTAGTATGGGTGGTTCTAGCTTAACCAGCGGTCTTGTGTTTGATCAACGGTCTTGTGTTTGATCCTTGGGAACGCAACAATGTTAAAATTCATGAGGAAAGCTTTACCAACCCAGTGGTCCTATGCGGCATGAATCCAGACTAAACCGCATGGTTTACCCAAAAAAAAACATACATTTTGTAGGGCCTACACAATTTAAAGAAATTGTGTGAAGATTAATATCATGTAGTCACATGTGGACTTGTGAAGGTAGACCTCTGCCCTCTCATCTAATCAAGAAAGCTGAATCTTAACTGCATATGCAAGACTTACCGTCTAAGTGATCTCTGAGAGTTCCATTAGGAACATACTCAACAACAAGTATCCTTTCAACTCCGTCTTCCAAAAACCCATATAACTTGACCAAGCAAAGGTGATCCACCTGAGCTAGTGTTCGAATTTCATTGGTAAACTCCGCTCCTAAGTTGTTACCGTAGTCTATCTGAAAGGACCAAGACCAACAAAACAGCAGGAACTTTCTTAAAACAGAATTATTACAAATCAACCTTGAATTGTATGAGACGGTTTTCCTTGTGAGAACAACCCAAATAGTATATGAACATACCCTCTTTGCGCGTTTAATGGCGACAGTGGTGCCATCATCTAGAGTTCCTCTATAAACCGCTCCAAACCCGCCTTGCCCGAGTTTTAGAGAAGGGGAAAAATCTCTAGTTGCTTTGTATATTTGTGCCATTGTTAACTTTAGATTCCCCAAATCTAACTCCATATTTGGGTTGTATGATCTAACTGACCCTCGCTTCTTTTCACTGCCGTTCCTTTTACCTGTTGATCCTGAAAACAAGCAAATTGGTATAAGACGGTCTTATCGAGACATGATCAAACACAAATCCTACTAAATGCACACTAATCCCCAATCATATGTTATGCAAAACATGTATACCGGATCATTCAGCGTTTTCATTAGGCTAACAAACGATCCCCAAGTGCACACGTTCTTATGAAGATACCAGAAAACCATCAACTGCTACTTTTATACCAAATGCATACCAGCCTCTAAACATATGTAAAAGTCTGCAAACAATGTATATCGGACAGTGGCGTAGCCCCATATAAGACAGCGGGGTCTCAAGACCGCATACCTTTCGGACAATAGACGTTTTTTAGTGTTAAATTTATTTGATTTAATAAGTTTACGCCTTTTAGACTTCATACCAAAAAGAAACATAGCCAATTATACTAAACTTAACCCTACAGTCTATCGATTCTGGGTACGCCACTGATACCGGATTATTCACCCTTTCTATTAGGCTAACATTCATATCCCATATTCCCATGTCCGACACATTATGAGAGATCTCGAGATCGAGTCGATATTACCTTATTATACGACACGACGTAAAAGTTACTACTATCATGTTATCTTTCACATATTAACCCATATAAACTTAACAAGTATTTGTAACAAAATTTGAATGAAAATCTTAAAAAGAAACAAATAATTCAAAAAGTACCTGAATAAGATGACTTATATGAATGATACTCGTATTGTTTCTTACGATAAGACCCATCATCAACATCATCATCCGGTGGAGTTAAACAACCAATGAAAGCCCGAGAAACCGCACTCGCAGCCTTCCTAAGGCGGTTACGAGGCGGCTGAGTGGTCGTAGAAGTAGAGAAGTCGGTGGAGACAGCTGCGGAGACAAGGGAGCGTGATAGGGTCTCCGGTGTCACAGCCATGTTATTTAAGTGTTCTTTCTCTCTACGCATAATAATGTAATGTAATGATTGAAAAGTAGAAGAGAAGAGATAGAAATAAAGAAAAGGAAAGGACTAAGAAGTGGTAAGAAGTAGAAATGATGGGTAGTTATAGCTTTGGCAACTTGACTCCAGAAAGGATGAAAGAGACGGTTTTGGAGGAGACGGAGACTTTTATACTCTTTTCAGAAAGTCTGGTTTAAGAAGGGTATTTCAGGCTTAAACCTCACATGGTTAAAAAAAACTATAACATTATGGTGATAAAAATAAAAGTTGGTATTTCCTAGGCAATTACTGGGGTGTTTTGGTAGACGGGAGTACCCGTTTTAAACGAGAGTTTGTGTGCTACTCCCTCCGTTCCGGTCATTTGTTTACCTTTACTTTTGACACAATAATTAAGGAAATGATAGGGGACCATTTGTGGTTATATTTGATGGATGACAAGTGCACAATTGTTCTAATGGGTAATCAAATTACTCATTAGATTACCTACCTAATAATATTAGGGCTGAGCAAAAAATCCGATTATCCAAACCGATCTGATATCTGATCTGAATCCGATCCGAATTTTTGGATACCCGATCCGAAAGTTAAGTTTGGATCGGATATCCGATCCGAAATCTTTGGTTTTGGTTTGGATATTGGATATTAGAAAAAAAATATTTGGATATCTGACCCGATCCGAAAATATAATTTTCTTGTATAATTTCGATAAAATACAATGTTATTTCATAAAACAACTTATAAAAGTTTTAATTATAAGAGAAATATGTAAGTGGTATTTAAATTTTATGTCGAGAACATTAAGGTAAGAACACTTAAGAAAACATCGTGTAAAACGATGAATATGATCGTGTTTCAAACTTAATTTTAATGTAAATTCCAAAATATGGATATCCGATGGATATCCGTATCCGATCCGATTATTTTGGATATCCGAACAGTGGATATCCGATACATTTGGTTTGGATATTGGATATCTAAATTTTGGAATTCTAATTTGGATATCCGATCCGAACTAGCACTTTGGATCGGATATCCGATCCGTGCTCTGCCCTACCTAATATAAAAAGGTAAACAAATGAATAAGACATTCTAATATTCTTCTATATATAAAAGTTAAGTTATTTAAAGGATTGTGATTAGCAACCTAGGTAGCACAAAACGGACACGGGCACGAACAGGGGCACGACATGAACACGTGATACGGCATCTCGTGAAATTTAGGACACGGGACACGGCATTTAAATTTAATAAAATATATATTTTATAGTTATAAATAACATACAATTTTATTTTTGTATTAGTATTTGATATTAAATGTAAATAATTGAGTGTAAAACTTGACTTTAACTATAATTTATTCGCATTTTCCACCCAAACTCATCTTTTAATCAATTTTCCCACCCAAACTCATCTTCTAATCAACATTTTTTAGTCTTTCAATCTCACATTCCTTGTTTATAGGTGTCCGTGTGTTCGACACGGTGTCCGACACGGGACGACTGATTAGGAGAAGTGTCCGTGTTACCTAGTTAGCAACTACTCCCTCTGTTTTCCTATGATGTTCCCACTTTATTAAAATATGTTTCACATATATTCACAAAATGAGAACATCATTAAAAACCAGACGGAGTACAAATTAAGGAAAGAATTAGGTAGGCCCCACCCACTACACATTGTTTCAATTTTATTGGGAGTGTTTGGTTTTAACTTTCAATCTATTAATATACGTTTCCAACATTAATTTCTACAAATCACGTTGATTAAACTTTAATTTATGCAAATCAAAATTTTCTTATTTCTACATACAAATATGTACTAGGAATTACTTTTATAAACTAAACTAAATTAGTGAAAATGATAAACAAATGACCGGGACGAAGGGAGTAGTTTAGCAGGAACTAGGAATTACTCCCTCCGGTTTCGGTTATTTGTTGCGGTTAGAACAAAAGAACAAGGAGAGAGGAGGGCACCGTACGTAATCGGTAACATCAAATTAATCATTAAAGGCATTCATTAAATAGAATGTAAATAAATATATAAGACATTCTAAAATGAAATTGGTAAATAAATGACGGTATAGAAATAAGGAAACTATACAGCACCCTAATGAGAATACAAATTGGATTGAAGATTATGATCCCACTTTGTGAGTTCAGCGTAAAATGTTGTTTATACATTTTAACTGGGAGCAAGTTTTTTATTTTATTTTCGTGTTTCATCTTTTGTCTTTTACTTTTCCTGTAAACATATAATCCTTAATTGTAGAGAATTTTGAGTAAATCATAGTAGATGAATAATGACGTGTGAGAAGATAAAGTGATTGGAACACGAGATAAGATGGATTTTCGGTAATTCTTGCACATTTTTATTTAATCATGTGTTGGTAATAATTCTTACATAAAAGTTATTTGTTTTTATACATCGCCTTAAACAATCATTTCTTGTCCTAACTCCTAACCGTTACAATAAAATAACACAAATTATTGTTTATAACGGAGGTATCCGTCTTAAACTCTCAGACCGGTTAGATAGACATCAAATGATATGATAAGTTGCTTACAAAAGGCCAAAATTTTGTCCTTATTATCTGTCCTTATTATCATCATGTGCTAATACTCGAATCCGTTATAACCGTTTTATAACGGAAATAAAAGGAGTATTTTGTGTCTCTTGATTTATAGCCAAATACTAAGATATAGCCAGGGTATATCTATGAAGATTGAGTCTTCAAAGTTTACACGTTTAAGGAAAGGTGATACGAATCAGTCAGTGTTTGGTCAAGTGTTAAACTTGAGACTTTTAGTACGTAAAGTTATGATCGCATATTGGCATGTAGATATGGTCACCTAACTAAACGACGCCGTACATCACGAATTTTGACTTGATTAATGATACGTAGTTTCAAAAGTTCAAGGATGCGGAGTATTCATAGAATTGTGTTTATTCAGAACTACTCCGTATTTTATATTTAATCATTCCAAATAAATAAGACACCTAATATTAAAACTAAAATATACGGAGTATTTCGTAATACTTATGATCGTAAATGGATAATAGTGTAATTAAATGATCAAATTACTCATAAAGAACATTCTCAATATAAAAAGATAAAAAAAAAAATAATAAGACACCTAATAATGAAATAGGTAAACAAATTAATTATCGGGATAGAAGAAGTAGTTTTTTTAGTACATAAATCATTATGGATGTCAGTGAAGTTATTACACCCTCTCTACCAATCAATAATTTAAGATAAGATGTTATTCTCACGATCAATAGTTTACCTTTGCTTCATTTTTCCTTTATAAAAAAAGCAAATGTAAATCTTTTTTCTATTAAAGCACAAATATTTAGAGACATTTGGTGAAGCCACCTCACCATATACACAAGGACCCACCATCTTTCTAACTTCATTTAATTAAAATACACATTCTAACATATGATTAATATTTTATTGTTTTTGAAGTAAAATATGAGTAATCTTTATAACATGGTTTATGGCTTTTTTATTTCCATCTTTACGAATAATTCCAGTGAAAATTTAGTACACATTTTTTTTAGGGATTGTTTATTTTGTACCAAATATAAATTAAAAATTCACTTCATATATATTTTTCCCTACTTTTACACAAACTATTAAGAAAATACTCATGTAACTAAAAATACTCTCCTTATATTGAAAAATCATATAATCGTTAATTGGTGTTGATTAGTCATGTCAGTTTTATTGGAAAATAATATTAACAATAATATAAATATACCTATAAATTAAATTATATACTCCTTTCATCCACCTAGTTTCTTCCCATTTCATTTTTGAGGATCAAAGTTACCTAACTTTTACCGTAAATATATTGAAGAATAAAAATTATTGATACACAAAACTCAAATATTAACATTTATTATCAAGTCATTTTTCACAATATATATTTTTCCTCGACAAAAAGTAACATTTACAGGACGGAAATGTTTGGTCAAAGTTCCGTCTTGGAGACTGTGAAAAAAGAAAAGAAATGAATGGCGGGAGTAATATATTTATAATCACAACAGTTTACAACATTATAAATAAAAAAATCAACAAAATAAATTACAGTTTAATAAAGTGAATACTAATTGGTGAAAAACTATCAATTTATTAAATATTCATTTTATTAATATGTAGTTCAATTTAACACATTCGTTGGGATTACATGGGTTATTTCTACGTAAATTTGTCAAACGGGTTAGTTTATAATACTGGTCATGTCGGAAATAAGTCGGGTGACTCGCATCTGAACATGCTCAGAAAACAGGTCAATATTGGTGTATGCTAACTGTTTTAAGATTGAGAAAATATAATTTGCCTAAAAAATAAATCAAGCTTGTTATTATTACTTTATTCATATCAATAATTACATCAATTCTAATGTAGTAATTATGAACATCAAGTTTTTTTTATAATTTTTTAATTCATAATGTTATTTAGAAGGTTTGAACTAATTTTTTTTATACTTATTTCATGTTCAATACAAGGATGTTCATATATTGGGTTTAATATTTTATATGAAGCATCCTATGTTTGCGTATGTTAGTTCAAAAAGTTAACATTATTATTCATTTTATTAAATATTGATAAAAACAATGTTCTAAAATCAAACCCGTGCAATTTGCACGGAGTAAAACTAGTAATTCATTAAAAGATGGAGTAGTTATTAAGAACCCTGGCCTACTTCTCAAATATTATTTTTTTCTATAATATAGGAAATGATAATCAACTTATAACAGCAGTAAGTGGATTGTACATCTGATGTACTACCACATATAATGTAGTTTTTGAGCTTTACAATAAAGTTTTTGAGTGTAGTATTAAAAATTATGAATTTTATTATAAAGTTTTTGAGTTCATTATTTTGAACATTAAGCTCAAAAAAATTACAATGAAACTCAAAATACATCACATATAAGATTTAAAATGTAATTTATAAATTTTAAAAAGTTCGAAAAAACTGCACAAAAACTCAAATTTATACTAGTCTGAGTTAGTACATACGATGTATAATCATTTTTCTCCTTATAACAGTATCATATTGGCTAATTCTTTAAATTGAAAGTAAGAAAAGCATCCTTGTCCAGTGCACGCTAAGTATATTAATTATCTTTTTAAGAACATTTTCGATTAAAGGAAAGCCAACTCATCTTAATATATATATAAGGAGTATTTTCAGTCAACTTACAAAATTTATGTTGATTATTTCAATGTTTCGCTATGAAAATTGTTTTCTGACAAATACATATTTCGAGAAGTTTTGAAATGAAGATGAGTTTCTCAAATAATTGAACGACATACTGTATAATTGTATATACAAGGCAACAAAAAAAACAAAAAGGAGTAGGGAAAAATCACCATAACAAACGACGAATAATATGAGTCAGTGTACTCAGTAATAAGTAATAACGACAAATGCTAATGTCATGGCTGATGAGTAACACAACTTTTGACATTATTAGGATTATTAGGAAGCCCCGCCGGAGTTAGGGGGCTAGCAGGAGCGTACGCCTCTTCTTTGGTGGATAAAATTTTCGAAACTTTAAGTTAAAACTTTTTGAATTTTTTTTAGTGTACCTTAGGTTATTAGTCGTTTGTTCCCCTAAAATTATTCTTCCCATCCCCTCTTTTAAAGTTCAAATTCTGACTCCCCCACTCTAAAGAAGGCTTCTAGCAGTCCAATATTTACAGTATACCTCTATATATAGTCCACAAATTCTCATTTGTGACGGTAAGACTAATTTAAAAGCATATATAGTCCAACGCAAATGGTATTAACTCGTAACGGTTTAGTGTAACAAAAATGGTGAGAATTTTGTGCTTCATTAAAACTGATGTGTATCTTAAGTTGAACAATATGACATTTAAAAGCGCTTAATATAAACATTTTTTGTTTTTTATAATTTGAACTTCTTCCAACACAGATTAATAGGGATGTCAATGGGGCGGGTTTTGGCGGGTCTCGCCCCACACCCACCCCATTTGAGACGGGTTCGAGTAATGATTTGATGGGTGGTGGGGCTGGGATGGGTATCAAAAGTATCATTCGTCGCGGGTCGTGGGGCGGGTGCGGGTATCACATGAGACCCGCCCCATACCTACCCCACCCCACTCCGCCCACACCACCCGCTTCGCATGTCCCCGCCCCACTTATACCCGCCTGTCACGGGTTGCAACATCTGGACACATGTGACACACCCTCTCCCCTTATAAAGTACAAAACACTCTAGAATGTTGTAGATAAGTCTAGTAATTTCTAGAAAAGTCTACAGGAGTCGGGAAAGTTCTAGATGGGCCTAGAACATTCTAAAGAGTCATAGAAATTCCGGAAGTGTGTAGAACATTCCAGAATATTCTAGAAGAGTGTAGAATGTTTTTGAAGGGTCTAGAATATTCTAGAAGGTTCTAGAACATTCTGTATATGGTAGATGTTTCTAGTAGTGTCTGGAACATTCCGGATGTTTCTGGGGTTGTGATGTCCAGAACATTTCAGAAGGTTCCGATTCTAGATAATTCCATATGAGTAGTATAAATAGGGGTGAGGGGCATCATTTGCCAACCATCCTACCAAACACACACAAAGCATTGTATCCAAGCCTTGTAATCCTCCTAATCAATCAAGTGTAATATTAGTAACGTTCCACACTTAGTCTCTACAACACATATAATTCCGCTGCAAAAAGGGCTGTGTAACAACCCGAAAAGTACCCGATTTTTCTAGTAAAAATATTTACTAACACTTTTCAGTAGAACTTAAGTTTTTAAAATAGGAATTTTTGTTCCGAGTCTTATTTTGAAATTCCGCGTTCGTATTTGGAATTTTTGAGGGATTCCATGAAAAGACCGTTTTTAGTCAGCTTTGACTTTTCTTGACTTTTAAGTCGTCTTTGACTTTTCCTTGACTTTTTAAAGTCGTCATTGACTTTTTCTTGACTTTTAAGTCGTCCTAAACTTTTCTTGACTTTTAAGTCATCTTCGACTTTTCTCGACTTTTCAGTCAACTTTGACTTCCGTTTACTTTTCCCGACTCGTCTCATAAGTATGAAGACCGAAATTTTATTTAAAAAAATAATATTTTTGATTTATTTTTTATTTAGATTTATTAAGATTTATCATAATTTAATATAATTATTTTGAATTTATTCGGAATTTAAAGAATAACTTTTACGGTTTTAACCGAACGTCATTTAACTATTCCCGACTCATCGTAAATCCCGTAACAAATTCAAAACTCGACTTTGGCATGAGTCACACGCGCGTGTCATCTTTTTCCACTCCCCATAAGATATTTTAATTGTTTGGAATAAACTAATAATAATATCTAGATATTTATTAACTTTATCGATCAGTTAACGGAAATTACGCAAATCGTTTACAAAACTGACCCGTCTAGCACAAGACCACACGGCTCATCCACCCTCTAATAGGGCTTGATCTTTTCATTATTTTTCATTACAATATCATAATATCTTGATATTTAGTGTAATTAACTTTATCGTTAATTATATTTAATCGTTTACCGTAAAATAATTATTAAACGCGAGTCAATTACGTACCAACAATTTCAAAACCCGACTCTTTATTTTGCCTATAATTACACGGCACACAACCACCATCATTACTCACAAACAACTTTTCATCTTACAATAAATCAAATAAAGATCAAAATATCACTTTCTTTAATCGTTCTTCGTGTTCTTCGTCGTTCATCATTTGTTCTTCATCGTTCTTGAGCAAAATCATCATAAAACCTTCATTTCTTAATTAAATCCGTCCTAACTTATATTTCTAGAATCTCCTCTGCGCTCTCCATCTTCAAGTACGGTTTATTTTCAATTCCGTCAAAATCGTTTTCAACACTTTAATTATGGAAAATCAAGTTTTAATTCTAAGAATGTTTTTCTTGTCATTTCTTATAGGGGAAGATTTTGAAGACGAGTTTGGTGACTCGTATATATTAGGGGAAGATTAGAAGACGGGTTTCTTAGTTTATACTTCTTATTTTGGTGCTAATTGATTTTTCTAGCTAAGGTAACGATTCCGAGTTACTCGACGGATATATGTTACATAGCTTTTGTTTTCTTTAGTTTTTGGTTCATCTTTGTTTTAGTTCATGTTTTTATGATTTATGGATTTTTAGTAGTAATATGATAAGTAGGATGATTTTTATGTTGTATGGAGTTTTTATGTTGTTTAGTGTTCTTTATGAATTTTGATGATTTTTCATAAGTTATGATTTTTATGTTGTGTAGGAAATTTATAATAGGTTTAGTGTTCTTTAGGAATTTTGATGATTTTTCATAAGTTATGATTTTTATGTTGTGTAGGAAATTTTTAATATGTTTAGTGTTCTTGAGGAATTTGGATGAATTATTTTTAAATCATGATTTTGTATGATTGATGGTTGTTTTGAATGTTTAAAAATGGATGTTGTTAATGAAAAACATGTTAGAATTAATTGGGTAATGGGGTTGTTGTTTTGGGTGGTGGCCGGAATTGGTGGTGGTGGTGAACCGGACCAACCCAGCCGGTCCAGGCCGGTTCAGACCCGGTCTGGGCTGGTCCATGGTGGGTCCGGGTTTTGGTCTTTGGGTGGTGTCGATGTTTGATTGTTATGTTGTTGTTTTGACGGGTTTTAATTATGTTAAGCATGCGGGAAATAATTAAGAAACGGTTTTTGTAAAAAT
The DNA here is from genome assembly GCA_022085475.1 of Heliosperma pusillum. Taxonomy (NCBI): domain Eukaryota; kingdom Viridiplantae; phylum Streptophyta; class Magnoliopsida; order Caryophyllales; family Caryophyllaceae; genus Heliosperma; species Heliosperma pusillum. The sequence goes on from JAIUZE010005542.1 coordinate 53,582, forward strand.
GGTAAAATCTGCCAAAAAAGCCCATTTAGGCCCGTGGGCCCATCCAGGCCCATGTGGGGTCCGGCCCAACTCAGCCCGTGGGTCCCACTTTGGGACTTGTGACGGGTTTTGAGTTATCGTCATTTTTATCGTGTTTTGTAATATTTAGCAAGTGGGAAATGTTAATAAGTAAAATATTTAATTAAAAAGGTTTTTCATAAATTATTATTTCTCACATGTTAGAAATTATAAGACGAGATCGTAGTTTAATTGGATATCAGTTAAGTCAAACGGGGTTCGGGTATGTTATAATAATTCACATGTTAGAAGTTAATAAAATAACATGTAATGAATATGTTGATTTTTATGTTTAAGTCTATGTGTTAAAGACTCTGTTTCTAGCCGGTTTGATCAAACGGGTTTGGTCAAACTAAGATCTAGTCAGCCCCGTTTTGACTGATGACCCGTCGCGGGACTCGGGTCGGGGATTTGTCTTCAAGAAAGGTTGTATTTAATTAATGAATTAGCCGTAGTAGATATGAGGCGATATGTTATTTGATTATGATTTATATGCAATTAGTCACATGTTAGGAAATGGTTCCCGTGACTGTTTGATTTTATGGTTGGTGTCGTGTTGACTAAGTACCCATAGAGAATTATGAGTATATGGCGTCTTGAACATTCTAATTCTAAATGAGTATCTTGGACCATGACATTGATAGGCCTTACTATCTTTAACGAGTATATGTTCATGGCTTGATAGCTTTTGTGTCACTGGCTTGGGCCTTTTGATACCAAGCCGGGGGCATGGCATCCTAAGAGTTTCGCTTTGGGAAGGGAGCCAGCTTAAGTACTAGCCATCTCTGCTTAGGGGGTCGCCTAGCAGAGTTTCTCATGTACGGTTATGTAATGAGACAGGGAATGGGTTAGCTGTTGTCGCTAGTCTGATCAGTCTAGGACTAGGATGTTTTCCTACCTTGTGGTATAGCCTCGAGTTACAGAAGTCGACTATTGACTGTTCTAAGAACTTATGCCTGTTTGTAGAAGTATTGGTCTTTCATGTTTGTATGATTCTATGAGTTTTAGAAGGTGAGAGGCAAGCCGGCTAAGATTGATAGAGTTTGGATTCCCGATTGTTAACTGATTCACATGATTACGTGTTGATTAGGGTTTGAGTGTATCATGGCCATGTTAATGGTAACATCTGAGCTAGCATACCAGCTTCCCTACCTCGAGTTATAGTTTATTATCGGTTTCACATGATAGCTTTCACATGCTAGGTTATTTGTTAGTTATCTGTTTCATAACATGAAAAGCATATCATATATGTTTAAGTTTTGTATTTTCCATATACATTGCTTTTATGTTTATTCATGTTTCATTAAACTCGACATTTCGTGGCTGGGAGAACTCGGAGTTACTCCCCACTGACTGTGGCTTCCGTGTTTATATTTAATGCGGTCGAACAGGTGGTGATGCATATTTGGGGGTACATTGACGAGCTAGCGAGCGAAGTATTTACCTTGGACCTATATTCGGTTCTTAGATTGTATATTATTATACACTCTTTTATTTCCGTATTTATACGGGAGATATGTCTCCCGTCTTGTATATTTCTTTTGTATAATATTATTTCCGTTTTGTAATGACCCTTTTTATTTATGACACCTTTGTATTGTATTTTCATCTTTTATCTAGTTTAAATTATTTTTTTTTTCTTTCCGCAAATTTGAGGGTGTCACATGTGAATTAACTACGTTGGTTGAACATGTAATTTAGCAATTAATTATGTCGAATTAGGATTTAATATTCAATTACATGTGAGAACAATTAATTAAATCATACAATGATTACAAAATAAATTACAAAAGAACAAAGATTACAATGGATTTCATGATCTGCACTGAAATTACTCAGAAAAGTGGAGATTCCAGTAGGTATTTTGCTTGCATTACACACACACCAAGGAAGACACGAAAGGACTCGAAACAAGTAAGAAACCTTACACTAGATAAGGAGGGGTAACAAGATAGACCCTTATCCAGCACAAAGTAAAGATATAGGGGGTGGTGAGATTAGTCCAACACACAGTAAAGACTAAGGACACCGTGATATCAACCCAACACATAGTAAAGATTGACAACACCTTAACAAGACTCAAGCAAATGCCCAGAGTTTGTAGTTTGAAAAACACAAGGGTTTTCAGTTTTAATCATTCATCAAATTCTGATTTCTTACAATAGAAAGAAAGCCTTTATATAGGCATTACAATATTTAGCAAAATAAACCCTAAGAGAAATAAAACAACAATCTAACCATTGATATCTAACTACTCTAATCGAAGGGTTGAATTTGAATAAGATAAGTGGACAAGATACATAAAGGAGAGCTGACTTTCTAATGCTCAAGACAAGGAGAAACAGGCTTGCATTGTCTTCTTGTATGGACCAAGGCTGCTTCTTGCAGTAGAGAACAGAAAAGAGGAGACAAGGATGACAATAGGACAAGCTATCACTTTCATTGTGTTTCTTCAAAAGTAATCTGCTTTTCCTTATCTCGAAAAGGTCTTCTTTTGCTGGCATTTGATGCACACATGCTTAGGATCATTTAGGGGCCAATATATGTCCTTTGACGTACCATTTAAGCCAAGTAAAATGGATAGGAAGACCCTTGATGCACACAAATGCAAAACAGACAACTGCACAACATTTTGGATTATGGCATGCCTTGCAGCTCGAATATCTCATTACTTAGGATGAATTAGAACCCCCAAGATATCTCATTGTAAAGATATAGATGTTATATTTCATGTCAAAAAATAAGCAACCCCAAATGATGTATGGAACTCTAGATACAGAGGTTTGAGTACTAGCAGGTCACTTGACAACTGTGCAGCAGCATTCCAGAGTTCTAAGGCATCTTGAAGATGCTCTCATTTTCTTCAAACATAGAATTAGGGGACCCATGAGTAGCTAAATTGAATCTATATGAGTTAGCTTCCTTCTGCATTTGGAATCATGCAAAAAGAGTTCCTGGAACTTGAGTTATAAGCCTTTGAGTAAGTACAGGTCAGAAGTGAATCCTCATCAGACTTCCTGTGCAGCAGCATGAACTTTGGAAAATCATATCTCCTTCATAAGGTTGAGTAAAAATTCCCATGATGACTCAAATGAAAGCTAACGAAGTTATCTTTCATATCCAAAAGGAATCAACCAAAAATATCCATCCAATGTTGAGTTATTTAGAGTTAAGTGATGACAGGTCATTTCTTGATTTTCCTGCAAAACAGCATCCTCTTGCAGATAGCATAACTTTCTTCTCAGTAAGAATTATAAGGTCCATGAGTATCCAAACTGAAGATAATGGAGTTAGCTTTACTATCCAATTGGAATTAGTCAAGAACAGTATCTGGAGCTTCAGTTATATAGTCTTGAATAAGTTCAGGTCAGAACAGACATAGCCAGACTTGTATATTGCATTCTCTGCAGGGGCTGTTAGCAGCAGCCATAACTCCAAGAAAAAAACTGATATGAGCATGATTCAAGAACCAATGTGTAGCTAAGACAATGAGCTTTCTAAGGACATAATATTCACCCTTATCCAATAAGCATAACATGAGTTATGATGCAAAGAAAATGAGCTTTTTCTGGTTGAGTTGCAGGAATGAATGCAGGACTAAATTAAATTCCTGAATTGGTTATTTGCTTCCTTTAGGGACCTTTTGCTTAATCTGGTGTTGGACCTTAAATGTGATCAATGGAAAATGTGATGATCCCTATGTTGGAGTCAAAAGTGAAAGACCCATGCCCCAATTCCTGTTCATGATATATGTCGGAAATATGTTTAAAAGACTAATTGAAATAAAGAGAAGAATTAATAAAACTAAAACGAATCAGATTAGCAGCGATAATACGAATAATAGTCGATTTATTACATAATTAAACTACGTCAAAGCGAAACAGGAAGATCAAAGACGGAAACCAGCCCGGAACAAGCGCAGCAGGTCATGCGTCCTCTGGAAGAGGCGCATCAGAACTTGCGTCTGTTTCTGAGATGGGTTCTGACTGTGAAGCCAGAGTCGCAAACAATTAATGTTCGTTGGTGAATTACAATTTATTAATGATCTACAAGTCGAATTTAAGTGATTTAAGTCGTATTGATTACACTAATTATATTAAAGACGAATTTAGAGATTTGATATGAACAAATCTACCTCTAAAGACACAATTTGACAGATGACAAAAACCCATTAATATTGATTATTAGAGATTCAAGTCAAGAACTAAATAAATAATATGTAATAAGAAAAATAAAAGAAATAATGAAAGACTAAAGAAAAGGTTTGAAAACGATTTTGACATAAATCCGACATCAATCTTACATTAGCTGAAATACAACACAAAGACGGGATGAAACACCCTCAGACTTACATGTTGACGAAACAAGATATGAACTAAAGTTACGATTTAGCGACAGCTCGACTCAAATGTAAAGAGAGTGCCCTTGTAAGATGAACGATTGATAAAAGTTAAGATTGATTATTGTTGAGTTGGTCAAATTGGTAGGTCAATGCAATAACGTGACAGGTACCTAGAAGGATCTGAGCTTACGTGGTCGATTGATCAAGCACGTAGTTGTCAAAATGCTTAAAGTAAGGTCTAGAATGCAAAGAGAGCAAAAAAAGGGGCGGAACACTCGCGTGCCTTGAAAGTGTGCCCGAACCTCTCCTTATATAGGGAGAAATCCGAAGAGTTTTGGAATAACTCGAACACAGAAAGAAATCTAGAAAATATTCCGGAAACTGCTCCGTCACTTCTCGAGCAGTTTCCTACTTTGAAAGAATGATTTCCGCGTTTCTTTATGGGTATTGCGGTAAATTTCGAATTCTCTTCTGAATAAAATATGAATATATTTTACCGAGACAATATAAGTTTTGAAACATTAAAATATCCGGAATATTCTTGAGCGTTCAGACACGGTTTTAAAAGACAGATTATAGAAAATGAAGAAGTTCTTGACCCAAACTCCAAAATGACTTTAATGACTGTCAAAACGACCCTGGGTTTGGGGAGACGTCCGCTCCAAACATGAGTCAGGTTGATTCCTAATCCATTTCCACGAGTAGTGAAAGCTCTTGATACTAACATGAGTATGTACTGCGGTATGGTTGACGTCAATCGCTATCTACCCTTAGGCTTAGATAAGAATTTGGACCGTCCAGATAGGACGATTGGCCGAAATGGGTTGGGTTGAGCCTAGGAAGGCCAAATAAAACGACCTAAGAAGGTCAGTTAATGAAGACCGATAACTATCTTGTACAAACTATTCCCTAACCTTGTTCAAGTTTCACCCTTGGTAACACGTAAGTATATTATCACTAGCGGAGTCACCAAACTGTGATACACGGATCATGGATCCTTGCCGAACTATGGTACACGGGGAACCACGGAGGGGCGCACACGGGATGGAAACGAGGGACAAGCGTAGTGATACGCATTTATGGAGTTGCCGCCAGTTTTTATGGGAAATTGGAACCATTCGAATAGTTCATGCCATGTTTGTTAGGTTCATATACCTACACTTAAGACATTTCTTAAGTAATACTAATTAACTCTTTAATTTGTTTCAAGATCTAGTTACATGCTAATAAATTAAATCGAAATAGAGAAAGAAAATGTTTCTCACATTGATTATTATTCGAGTATGGGCACAAATACAAGACACCTTCTTGTACTTGTTCTTGAGCTAGAGATAGATGGATGAATCTCCTAGTTCCAAGTGTAGGAACTCTCCTTGTTGATGCACCTAGACTATCCCTTATCACTCAAATGCAAGTCTACTAGAACTTCAAGTGAGTATCCCTTAAAACCGAGTACAACACGTTTCAAATTACTACTCTAGTAATTTTGTGTTAATACTAGAATACAAGTTCTATGAAACTTCTTAAGTTTCTAACTATATGATAATTTCTAGTGAGATGTTGAATATTATATTTCATATGAGATTGACAAGTAAAATAAACAAGAGGAAGACATCCCCTTATCTACCCACAAAGTTGGCACCTTACTTGAGAAGGGAGGGCATGCCTCTTCCTTTTTTGCCTTATCAAAGTTATAGGGTGGCTATAGGTAGGAAGGCTAGGTAATCATTTTGTCTAATCATCATTAGCACAACATTTAAAGCCTAATCCTCACCCAACCCCATATAACCTGTTTTGATACTTAAAATGGACTCTATATTATATTTGTGATTTTGCCAATTGTCACACATGTGACATGTGACATGTGACATGTGACATGTTATCTTATAATATAATTATGTATTTAACTAAGTTAAATACAATTTCATGTCAAATAAATTAAACTTAACATTTTAAGTAATAATTTATGATCACATATATATATATATAATGGGTTATCTCATATTTGGTTGATATGATCTACAACCAATTATAATTATGATCAACCAATCATGCTTATCTCAAATGTTTCATAAACATTAAGCATTCTAATATAGCAATTATATTTAGTGAATCTTATTTACTCATATTACAATAAGATATATTTCTCACTTGTAAACTTGTTCTGTTTAAGGGATTAATTATTCTGTATCAATATACAGTTAATTAACTTCTTGATTAGGGAATCGTCCTTTCGGTGTGACCTCAAGGGATCAACTGATCACCATCATCATACGACAGTAATGTCAAACTCTAGTAAGCCAATCATTACCGATTAATATAGACCAGTTGACTATAATATTAATCATCCCTTTGTATTCTTGATAATGAGATTTAATTAAGTGATCGCACTAGTGTTGAGGACACTCACTCCAACAATCTCCCACTTGTTCGCAACAAGTGTGCGTCACCAATTCTCTTGTCCTATTTTAAATCTCCCACTCAATGCAAGGTGTCTTGCAGGTCGTACTTGCATGTGATCATATCTAGAGTGGTTTCCTCAATCTGGAGAGTAACTGTCTTACCAAAATTATCTACCGTAGATACCTTCCGAGCGTGGCCACGCATTTCCAGCGTACTACTCCTCGAGTGGCCTTGAGATATTTGTTAACCCTGACAAGGGGTTGGACAATTTCTATCGCACTATTCCCTTCGTTCACTCACAGTCCTTCATGACCCAATAATTGCCCATTCACCCATTTTTACAGAATGGCTTGGGGCAAAAATCAAAGTCAATCAGAAACTATGTCGACTTGGGCGAATAGTCTCTAGTCTAAAGAATTGACTCAAAAAGAATAATATAGTAGCTCTTGCCACGACCAGGCTTTATAAATTGCTAGAACTCTATAAGCGGTCACTGCCCGACAGAGTGTCCCATACAGTCTGTCTATGTGATCGACTAGTCATCTCATATGACTCTATGGCACTTGAACTTGCCATCAATCGCATCACACTCTAGTCACTTCGAGAGGTAACCTCATGTAAGCAACTAAGGGCCAAGGCTATGTTAATCCAGTTCACTTTAATAGGGTTCAAAGTTGTCACTACAACCTATTTGGATATAACAAAGCACAGTAATGAGTTTTAGAAACTCAAACGATAAATGTGATTATCACATATGAACAATCAACACAATTTTATTGCTTCATATCATATAATCTAAAGTATACAAGTTCCATGACACTTCATGATCCTCTTGTCTAAATGCAATAAAAGCTTGGATGATGGATATATACTATGTATCCATTTGTTCCAACTTTATGAATTGCTTCTTTTCTTTCCAATCATCGTTATTCCTAATAACATGAAGTTTTCAAAGTACACTTCTAGATCTCTATCTAGAGTTGCAGCAGGAGCTCACCCAAGGGGCCTTGATGATCAAGCCACAAGCAAGACAAGCCTGACCCCAAGACCCCCTCAGATGGAAGCTCGAGTTACAAGGTCCAAACAACAAGTCATGACAAGCCAAGATCAAGCCAGGCCAAGCCACACCAATGAGGAAGACAGTCCAGGGTTCAACAAGCCATGCCAAGCCCCAACACAGTCCACATTACCCACACAAGACAGAAACAAAGCCATTCAGGATCAGGCAGACCAATCAGCAAACCTTGCACCTAGGAGGTACACCAGAGCATCCCAACCACCCCCACCATGGTCTACCATCAAGCCAACCCACTAAACTACAAGTTTGTCCAGGATAACCCCTTTTGAAGTCTAGAAAAAATTCAAGTAACAAGCACCCCAAGCTAGAGTCAGTGAACATTAAAGCAGATAAGGCACAAGTCAGAGTATGGCTTCCTTTTGTTTAAGTCAACTTGTCCTCGTCCAAGGCAGGTTTTATCTAAGTCCTAATAAGAGTAGAGAGTCCCAAGGAGCAACAAAACATCCAAGGCAAAGTAGCAAGACAACAAGAACAACAAAATTCCATTTCAGGAAAGATCCAAAGGCTGCTTTACTACTTTTTGCATTAGTCTGTTTTTTATGCTTTTGTGTCTGTACTTTATAGTTGTTGAGCTCGTCCTGTTGTGAGGCTCTTAATTAGTGTCTGTTGTAGTAGTTTAAACCCTAAGCTGGCCCTTGGATGATTTGTACATCCAATGGTTCACAAGATAGCAGCCTCCCTATATAAGGAGGTCTTTGTATGTTGTTTTAGTCAGACTTTTATGAATGAATTAACTTTGAGAAATCCCTTAAATCTTTCAAACATGTGCTAAGAGCTGTAGTTTGAGTCAAGCATGATACATCTTCAAAGTGTTTGATCAGTGTCTTGCTTTGTGAGTCAAGTTATATATGTGCCTTGCTGTGATTAGCTTGCTTGCTGTTTGAGTCTAGTCTAGGGTGTTTGTGCTTTGTTGTAACACTTTAAACCTGTCTCAAAACTATTCTTTGAGTCCCTTCTCTTGTGCCTTGCTGTAGGGGAGTTTCTCTAAGTCATATCTTTGAATTTCAGTTGATACAAGTCACTCTCTCTAAAACAACCGCCATTTTTGTCTGTGTTTGATTTCAGTCTGAGTAAACTTAGCTAAACTTCCCTCAAACTCACAAGTCATAGTAGTTTACACTCCAAATTGGTTATCAGAGCTTTGGTTGAGAGTCTTAGTGAGTTCATTTTCCCTAACTACATTTAAAAACACAAAAATAGCCCAATGAGTGAAGAGAGACTGGCAGGAGTAGAAGCAAAGATGGAGGACCTGGCTGGGATTGTAACCACCCTAACCAGAGCCTTGGATCAGGTAATAGGCAACCAGTTGTTTGCTGGAGGAAGAGGCAGAGGACGTGGAAGAGGCCAAGGAGGAGGCAGAGGAAGGCCACCTGATGATGAAGAGTATCCAGACTCAGATGACTCAACAAGGAGCAGGGCTTCCATTCACAGGCACATAGACAAGCATCTTAAGGTAGATATCCCTGAGTTTTCTGGTAGTCTTAATCCTGATGATTTGTTAGAATGGTTAAGAGAAGTAGAAAGAATCTTTGAGTACAAAGGATACAATGATTCTAAGTCTTTTAAAGTAGCCATCCTTAAACTGAAAGGGTATGCTTCCCTTTGGTATGAAACCATGAAAGGGTTAAGGGCTACGGAAGGGAAAGAACCCATCAAGTCTTGGACTAAACTGAAAAAGAAACTGCTAGACAAGTTTGTTGCTAAGGATTATACCCAGGATCTGTTTATTAAATTGTCTAAGTTGAAACAAGGGGATAAACCTGTTGAATCCTACTTGAGAGAGTTTGAACAACTCATATTGCAGTGTGACATAAATGAGAAACCTGAGCAAAGGATTGCTAGGTACTTAGAGGGTCTAGATAAGAACATTGCTAACAAGGTTAGGATGCAACCTCTGTGGTCATTTGATGATGTTGTTAACCTATCCCTGAGAATTGAAAAGTTAGGGAAGACTAAGTTTGTTACACCAAAACCTGTTAGGCCTTTTCAGCCCAGACCTTACAGTGGATTGAGGACCATGGATACCCCTAAGACAACACCCCCACCCACCTTAGACAAGGGAAAAGGCATCATGGGTCAGAAGCCAAGCACCTCAATGACAGAGAACAGAATTAGGTGTTTCCAATGTCAGGGTTATGGACATTTCAGGAAGGATTGCCCTTCTAAGAAGACCTTAACTATAATGGAGGTTGAGACTTGGGAGAAAGAAGGTCTAGTTGAGTATGAGAGGGATGAGCCTGAGGTTGAAGAAGTGGTGAGTGAGGAAGAAGAGTCTAGTCAGGAGGCAATCGTGGCACTCCCTGACACAGGCCACAGCTTAGTCCTATGGAGAGTAATGCATTCACAACAGATACCTTTGGAGGAGGATCAAAGGTCCCTCATTTTCAGGAGCAGATGTACCATACAAGGGAGGGTTTGTAACCTTATTATAGATGGAGGTAGTTGTACCAATGTGGCCTCTGTTACTATGGTTGATAAGTTGAAGTTGAGCACTCAAGAACACCCTCATCCCTATAAGTTGAGATGGTTGAGTAAGGGAGCAGAGGTTAAGGTGGATAAGCAATGTATGGTCCCTTTCTCCATTGGAAGTGTGTACAAGGATGAAGTCTTGTGTGATGTGGTTCCAATGGATGCCTGTCACTTGCTATTAGGAAGACCATGGGAGTTTGATAAAAGCTCCATACACTAAGGAAGAAGCAACACCTATTCCTTTAAGCATGGGAGCAGGAAGGTGACATTAGCCCACTTGCCACCACATCAGAAGAGCTATGGGAGTCCTAGTATGGCTGAAGATTTTAGTGGAGTTTTGTTTCTATCTGAGTCAGCAATGGTCAAAGAGTGTAGTGAAGAGCAACCTATATTAATGCTTCTATCAAAAGAAGTTCAGGAAGAGGAGTCTAAGGTAATCCCTGCAGAAGTTAAGCCCCTCATTGATCAGTTCAAGGAAGTGTTCCCAGAGGAACTTCCTGATGGCTTACCCCCTTTGAGAGGAATTGAGCATCAGATAGACCTTGTGCCAGGGTCTGTACTACCTAATAGACCAGCATATAGATGTGATCCTAAGGCTACACAAGAGCTGCAGAAACAAGTTGGAGAGTTGATGAGTAAAGGGTTTGTAAGGGAGTCCTTAAGTCCATGTGATGTGCCTGCATTATTGGTTCCAAAGAAGGATGGGACTTGGAGGATGTGCATAGATAGCAGGGCTATCAACAACATCACAGTCAAGTACAGGTTCCCTATACCTAGACTTGATGACATGTTGGATGAGCTGAGTGGTTCAAGGTTCTTTTCTAAGATTTATTTGAGGCAAGGTTACCATCAATTGAGGATCAGGGAAGGAGATGAGTGGAAGACAGCCTTCAAAACAAAGCATGGCCTTTATGAATGGCTTGTCATGCCCTTTGGCCTGTCAAATGCCCCAAGTACCTTCATGAGATTAATGACAGAAGTGCTTAGGCCTTGCCTAGGGAGATTTGTGGTGGTCTACTTTGATGATATTCTCATCTACAGCAAGAGCAAGGATGATAATTTAAGGCATCTTGAGGCTTTGTTTGCGATACTTAAGGAGAGTGAGCTCTTTGGGAAGCTTGAGAAATGCACCTTTATGACTGAGGAAGTCAAGTTTCTAGGATATGTGGTGTCTGGTAGAGGCATTTCAGTTGATCAAGACAAGATCATTGCTGTTCAGTCTTGGCCTGTCCCTAGGAATATCACAGAAGTAAGAGGTTTTCATGGTTTAGCATTCTTCTACAGAAGATTCATTAAGAATTTCAGCACCATTGCAGCACCCCTCACTGAATGTATGAAGAAAGGAGAGTTCACTTGGACTGAGAATGCTTTACAGGCTTTCAAACACATGAAGAAACTCTTGTGTAGTGCACTTATCCTCAGATTGCCAGACTTTAATTGCCTCTTTGAGGTTGAATGTGATGCAAGTGGAGTGGGAATTGGAGCTGTCCTCATCCAAGAGAAGAAACATGTAGCCTATTTTAGTGAAAAGCTAAGTGGTGCCAAGCTGAACTATTCTACATATGACAAAGAGTTTTATGCTCTTGTCAGAGCTCTAAGGCATTGGAGTCATTACCTGAAGCCCAAGCCTTTTGTCTTACATTCTGATCATGAGGCATTAAAGTACATAGGAGGCCAGCATAAGCTCAGTCACAGGCATGCTAAGTGGGTGGAGTTTCTCCAATCATTCACCTTTTCTAGCAAATACAAAGAAGGAAAATAAAATGTAGTAGCTGATGCATTGTCTAGAATATACACTCTGCTATCAACCATGGAGCAGAGGGTTCTTGGCTTTGAGTTCATGAAGGATATGTATCAGGAAGATCCAGACTTTGCAGAGGATTGGTTAGCACAGAAAGAGGGAGCAAGGACCATTGATTCACCCTACACTCTACAAAATGGATTCATGTTCAAAGGAAATAAGTTGTGTGTCCCCAGAGGATCTTATAGGAGTCTATTGATTAAGGAAGTGCATGGAAGTGGCCTTGGAGGACACTTTGGAGTTCAGAAGACTGTGGACATACTACAAGATCAGTTTTACTGGCCTAAGATGATGGGAGAAGTCCAAATAGTGCTCAGAAGGTGTGAAGTTTGTCAAAAAGCCAAGAGTTCATTTCAAGCGGGACCTTATACTCCCTTACCAGTCCCATGTAGGCCTTGGGAAGATGTAAGTATGGACTTCATAGTAGCATTGCCTAGGACAGTAAGAGGGAAAGATTTTATCATGGTGGTTGTGGATAGATTCAGCAAGATGGCACATTTCATTGCCTGTAAGAAGACTGAAGATGCTGTGAGTGTGGCAGAGCTATATCTTGATGAGGTGGTGAGGTTACATGGAGTTCTAAGGACTATTGTATCTGACAGAGACACAAAGTTTATGAGCCATTTCTGGAGAACATTGTGGAAGCTGCTTAATACAAGGTTATTGTTTAGCACCTCCCATCATCCTCAAACAGATGGGCAAACTGAGGTGACCAACAAGACCTTGGGAAGGATCTTGAGGTGTATAGTCAGCAAATCTCTTAAGGATTGGGAATTAAAACTGGCTCAAGCAGAGTTCTCTTCCAATAGAGCTCCATCAGCAGCCACAGGCCACTCCCCCTTTGAAGTGGTCTATGGTACTAACCCCTTAATGCCTTTGAATTTGTCTAATGTGTGCAGGTCAGAGATCCACTATGATGCCAAGAAGAGGGTGGAACAAATACTAAAACTCCATGAGTCAGTCAGAAAACAAATTGAGAAAACCAATGATCTATACAAGAAGAATGCCAAGGTTCCTAAGGCCAAGAAAGACTTTGCACCAGGAGATTTAGTGTGGATAAACCTAAGGAAAGAAAGGTTCCCTTCCAAGAGAAAGAATAAGCTAGAGCCAAGAGCAGATGGTCCTTTTCAAGTCATAGAGAGGATAGGTCCTAATGCCTACAGAATTGATCTACCAGGAGAGTATGCAGTCCATGGAACATTCAATGTTGGGGATCTTAGTCCCTTCTATGAAGACTCTGAGGGCGACGAAGACACGGGCTTGAGTTCAAGCCCTTTTCAACCTGGGGTGGCTGCAGCAGGAGCTCACCCAAGGGGCCTTGATGATCAAGCCACAAGCAAGACAAGCCTGACCCCAAGACCCCCTCAGATGGAAGCTCGAGTTACAAGGTCCAAACAACAAGTCATGACAAGCCAAGATCAAGCCAGGCCAAGCCACACCAATGAGGAAGACAGACCAGGGTTCAACAAGCCATGCCAAGCCCCAACACAGTCCACATTACCCACACAAGACATAAACAAAGCCATTCAGGATCAGGCAGACCAATCAGCAAACCTTGCACCTAGGAGGTACACCAGGGCATCCCAACCACCCCCTGTGACACCCTCAAATTTGCGGAAAGAAAAAAATAATTATTTAAATACATAAAAGATAATAAAACATAACGAAGGTGTCATAAAATAAAAAGGGTCATTACAAAACGGAAATAATATTATACATAAAAATTATACAAGACGGGAGACATATCTCCCGTATAAATACGGAAATAAAAGAGTGTATAATAATATACAATCTAAGAACCGAATATAGGTCCAAGGTAAATACTTCGCGCGCTAGCTCGTCAATGTACCCCAAATATGCATTCACCACCTGTTCGACCGCATTAAATATAAACACGGAAGCCACAGTCAGTTGGGAGTAACTCCGAGTTCTCCCAGCCACGAAATGTCGATTTTAATGAAACATGAATAACATAAAAGCAATGTATATGGGAAATACAAAACTTAAACATATAAGATATGCTTTTCATGTTATGAAACAAGTAACTAACATATAACCTAGCATATGAAAGCTATCATGTGAATCCGATAATAAAATATAAACCGAGGTAGGGAAGCTGGGATGCTGGCTCAGCGGTTACCAAGTAACATGGCCCTGATACACTCAAACCCTAATCAACACGTAATCATGTGAATCAGTTAACAACCGTTAATCCAAACTCTATCAATCCTAGCCGGCTTGCATCTAACCTTCTAGAACTCATAGAATCATACATACATGAAAGACCAATACTTCTAGAAACAGGCATAAGTTCTTAGAACAGTCAATAGTCGACTTCTGTAACTCGAGGCTATACCACAAGGTAGGAAAACATCCTAGTCCTAGACTGATCAGACCTCGCGACAACAGCTATTCCGTTCCCCGTCCCATGACATAACCGTCTATGAGAAACTCTACTAGGCGACCCCCTAAGCAGAGATGGCTAGTACTTAAGCTGGCTCCAGTCCCAAAAAGGATCAGGCAGCCATGCCCCGACTTGGATATAAACCCACCAAGCCGAGACACAAAAGCTATCAACAAGTGAACATATACTCGTTAAAGACAGTACCTGCCTATCAATGTCATGGTCAAAGCTACTCATTTAGAATTAGAATGGTCAAGACGCCATATACTCATAATTCTCTATGGGTACTTAGTCAACACGACACCAACCATATAATTAAACAGTCACGGGAAAAACATCCTATCATGTGACTACTTGCATATAAATCATATTCAACTATCATATCGCCTCATAGCTACTAAGGCTCATTCATTCATTCATTAAAATAAAACCTTACCTGAAGACAAATCCCCGACCCGAGTCCCGCGACGGGTCATCAGTCAATCGGGGCTGACTAGATCTTAGTTTGACCAAACCCGTTCGGTCAAACCGGCTAGAAACAGAGTCTTA
>JAIUZE010005543.1:0-118103 GCA_022085475.1 Heliosperma pusillum
TTACTGCTTAATTGCATGTGGTAGGGGCATTTACGACGACGTTTGTTGGGAGGCGAACGCATTGCGTTGATCGACCCGGCAGTCAAATGTTGTGTACTTGCGAGGTGGTGTCATTTGCATGTAGCGTACCGCTTGTTATGAGGCTTGTGCTCTTTTCCGCCTCTTTCGTGAATTATCGACCGAATTTGGGGTACTCGGCGTCAATGATTGATCGAGTCTTGGATGCGAAAAATGTAATCGCATGTCGAATCGGAAAATGGTTTATTCCGAGAGTCTGGCCAGATTTAGACTAGGACCGGATATTTATATCGTCGTGCTACCAGGAGGAAATTAGTCTACATATACGAAATGAATTGAATCGTGTATGCGTTCAGGGAAATGCTTAGCTCGTGGATGCCTTTTAATCATACTTGCCATGTACACGGTGCTAGTGCGTTTCATTTACCGTGAGAGATTTCGTCAATGTATTGGTATGTTTGGATGAATGATTATGTGATTGATCATTGGATGACTTGGCATGGTTTGTTTGTCGAGTCTCAATCTTATCAAACTTATACCGCTAACGGTGAGATGCAAGCCCTAGTGAGCGTATTCGGTTGCCTAAGAGTGTCTTCCCCGAGTCTTTGTATAACATGATGGATTCGGACTTGTACCTCTTATGCTCTTATCATTTTATATTGAATTGCCTATCTATCCTTATTGTATTTCACATGTATATCCATATATGCATGCTTCTATTTTGTATTTCCTTTTATGTACGTTTAATGTGATATGGCTGGGAGAACCCGGAGTTACTCCCCACTGACTGTGGCGTTCATGTTTTTCATGGATGAACAGGTTGCTTGATTGGATGGCTTTTTGCTTGTGGTATTTTTGGTTCGGGTGTGAGCTAGCGGGCGTTGTCCCTGGATGAAACACCTCTAGACGTTCATTAGCTAGATGCTAAATAACTCTGTCTTTTGTTGACACTTTGAGAGACTACGTCTCTTGTAGTATTTTGTATTTGGTTTGTAATATTTGACACTCCTCGTATTTTCTATCTTGCATGTATAAAGGTTTTTAAAATACCGTATTTCCGCTAATTAAATCACATGCTTGTATGTTTTACTTCCGCATTCGCGAGGGTTGTCACACTCTTACTAGCTTAACTTTCTACATCATATTTTTAAGCTACAACACATTTAAGCAACAAATTTCTCCAATGGTAAGCTACTACAATTTTGGCTAAAATGGACCAACATGTATTCATTTAATGGACTTATTTTCCTTGTGAGTCAATTTGAGCAAGTAGCTCCATGGAGCTAGTAGCTCAAATTGAGTTAGTCTATGTGGCTCACTCCAATGGTTGAGCAAGGAGCTACTTGCTCAAATTGAGTTAGTCTATGTGGATCACTCCAATGGTTAAGCAAGTAGCTTAAAACATTTTTTATTTGCAAGCAAGTCATTTCCTTCAACCATTGGAGATCCTCTTAGCATATGTAGGTAAAAAATAAATCAGTTTTAATCTATATTATTATGGACTCTAAATGCATGACGGATAGTCCTTACTAATATTAATAGGGACTTTAAATGACAGATAGTCCCTACTAATATTAGAAGAGACTTACTAATGTTAGTAAGGACTCTATGATATTAGTATTAGTAATTCCCTTCTAATAAGGGACTATCCGTCATTATATATAGAGTCTTTACTAACATTAGTAAGTCTCTTCTAATATTAGTTGGGACTAGGGACTCTAAATGATGGATAGCCTCTCCCATTGTCAAGTCATACTTGAAAGGCTTAGCCTTCGCTTATTGTGGTGATTCGATCCTTTGCACACGAAGGGTTTACATAATAAGAGGAATGTTAATAATACTTAAATGAAAAGTTAGACAATAAATATAGTATTGGAATTTGAAAAGTCATTGATCATTCAAATTTCTTTCAAATTTTCACGATTTATCATTCAACTTTACATTTAACTATTATTGAAATGTACTCTTAAGCATATTTTAGAAAATCGATACACTAATGACTCTATAAAACCGCCTTGTCCGGGCTTATACAAGTATTATACCTTAAATAAATGTATAAAACAAGGTGAAAAGGGGAGTGAAGCATCACAACGCATATAATATTAACAACTAGTTTTTGTGCCCGCGCAATACACGGGATGGGTTTGGTACTTAATTTTTTGTTTCTATTATCATTTTGGTGCGTTCTTAAAACCTTGGCCCTATTTTTTTCTAGCAAAGAAACAAAAGCGTGGACATTTAGTACTAATCCTTATTATATAACATATTCTAGTGAAAAGAAAAAGGTAAATTAATGTAAATAAACATGTATAATCTTTAAATGATTGGATAATAATAATAATATTTTATTACTGAATTTTACACAGTGTCTTTAGTCATTAAAGACGATATGAATAATACGTAGAACCCGCTCTGTCAAAATACAACTTATTTTTATCTTATTAATTAGGCTAAAATTATAGGTTTTTTTTTAATGTAACGAAAATTGTTAAAACTTTTTTAGCAAATACACCTACAATTTCTCTCAATTCGTCAACTTTGTAACATCTTCCCTTTTAAGCTCAATGGATTTCCAACGTATTGGCAAAAATATTTGTGAAATGACTTTTATATATCCCTTAGTTGAACGATAGTATTCATATAGTTTATTGGCCCACTATTGAATCACATAGTATATATAGAGTATAATTTGTACCAAATTTTCTTGGAAGCTTATTTTCTATTTATTTGTGCAGTTTGCTGCTAAATGTGTGTGCGCATATCACTATCATATTTATACACATGTCTCAACCTTTTTATTTATAAAATTAAAAAATCAGCCTATGAAAATAAAATTTTGTACATACACATCGTTGAACTTGGTGTTGAGGTTTAACTCCTTATTAAAATAAGGAGAGAGTTTTCTGCTTTAACTTATTTAAAAAAAAAGAGTTACTACTTACCAATGAATTGTAGGATAAAACTTTATTGAACATACGATATTTATCTTTTTCTCTTATACCTTCACGACTTGATTGTTTACTTAATGAATCGACATTTCTATACAAAAACATAGTTTATAGTGAAAGACCTAAATAATGTAATAAAACTATTAGAAAGAAGTTAATAAATTGTTTATACAAATAAAATTTAGAAACAATACTCAATTAATAAACATTAAAATAAATTTGGTGTGAGAAATTTTTTTAGCGATGATACACGAGAAAATGTATCAGTTGAACAATAATATCATTCTAGTTTCATTTCTGTATCTCTTTTCAGTTATCAGAATGATTTATACATTTCTTATTATTGGTGACTTTTATGCATGTGAGCAATTTCAAATTCTATTTCAAGGAAGTAAAGATACATAATTTTACTAAGTCATATTTATTTTCTAGTAATATACTTCGTAGTACATATATCATTAAAAGTGAAAGTAAGGGGGACTTGACAATTATATGTAGTAAAAAATTAGCCAAACTAAGTACAAATTTTCCAATAGCATAATCAATAGAGATTTAAACATATATGTTCGATGAGATTTAAGGATAGATGTTTTTTTTTCACTCATACAAAATTACAATAAAAACTATCCTCGTAAAAATTATTAGCTTTCTTAATTAATGAGAAAAGTTAATATACACAGATCAATACAAAAACAACATTTCTCATGGAAATTTTGTAAGTAATAGAAAACATACTTAGTGGAAAAAAATGATTTAAAGGCTTGAAAGCATTTGAAGTTGGAAAAACGAATTGGAGAATGAGCATTTGTTTCCAACCAATAACCATGCAAGATATTCTATTACATACTCCACATTGGGCACTGTTAAAAGATCAAATTGACATCCTTGCGGCATACTTCAACACGTCGACTAAGACATTTGATTTATAACCTGTTTGACATAAAATACAATAGAACAGAAGTGTTACACGGAAAGCTAAAATGCGCGAAAGAGTACTGAAAGACAATTTTGTACAATTTACAAAAATTTTCTAATTAATATCAAGGATTAGAATATATAGTGTAACAATGTCACCGCGCACTTATCATAGACTCATACTACATTTGATATTGCACATACACAATAATAAAAGAAAAGAAAAAAACCAACAAAAATGAAAGAGTATACAAACCAAAAGAAAAGTGTAAAGAAAATCCATAACCATTATTTTTCAATTTAATGCAATGCTACTGATATGTGAGTATGCCATCCTCTTGCAATTTGAATACAATCACAAAAAACATTAACAAAGTAAGATTCTAACTATTAATTCAAAACAAAATAAGGATAAAAACCGAATTAATTTTTTTAAATGTATATACTTTACCTACCACTTTTTTGAATAAAAATGAAAATCGGGTTATTGTTATGAGAGTTATATAAGAATATTTTGTAATTAATCTAGCATTGATTTCAATAATTTATTTGAAGGAAGAAGAAAGATTTTATGAATGAAAGGGAAGATAAAAAGTTACTACTATAATATCATAAATCCAAGTATAATAATGGTAAGGGAAAATAAAAGGGTCATCCTATTAAATAAAAGAAACATAAGTTAAAAAAAATAAGATAGATTGATAACAAAAATTATGCGAGAAAAATAAAAAGTTTGTTTTAATTTACTTGTTGTGTTTAAACCGATATTTTTTTAAACAACATTATTGTACTTATAAGCATGTAACATATTGTATAGATAGATAGATATTAGTTATGTGTATTTAATTTTAAGGAAAAGTATGTCTTAGCCTTGTGAGATGTAGTACATATTAATTCCTAGTTTTTATTTATTATTCCATTGATTTTAGCATTTAGTATCCTTTTTATTTATTTCTTAGCTTTTTTTATTTTTTTTATTTATGAGCACATTTATAGGAGAATAAGAAAAGTTTAGCTCATTAATCTATTTATTTTGGCATTTATTATATTTTTTTTTATTTCTTAGTTTTTTTTGTTTTTTTATTTATGAGCACATTTATAAACTTATGATGTTTGTAATTTGTAAAAAGGAATAAAAATGAAATTACTTGTAAGAATGCCACATAGGATTTTGAGTTATAAGAGATTGTTATGTAAATTCTTTAGTCTTTCCTTTTTATATTATTTATAGATTTAATAACTGTGATCATGCAATAGCGGGTATAAATCTATTATACTATGAAAGTGTATGCTTCACCAAATCTACCAAAGTGCCTTACATAAAGAAAATTTTAACATGCTAATTGCTATATACAACCGCGTTGGCATGCAACATGCTTGCCAAAATCACAGGTGTTGACAACAAATAACTCAACACAACAATGATGATGATTAGCTTAATTAAAGCCAACTTAGTTATTACGCTAATTTAGAGTTTGGACGATTCAGAAGCGTCAATTAATAATTAATACTCCCTCCGTCTCGGTAATTGTTATCGGGAACCATTTGTGATTACACTTAATAAATGATAAGTGGACATACAATAGTCTTTTTGGGTGATCAAATTACTCATTAAAAACATTCTTAATATAGAAACGACAACAATTTATTAAGACACCCTAAAAAGAAATACGACAATAATTAACCGAGACGAAGGAAGTATACGTACAAATGTTAAGAGGAGAATGGTCCATACTCCATACATTATATCATGTGGAATGTCGACTTAGATATCCAGTATCCCCACATGCTGACTTGCTATCTTTTTATTCTTTGGTTTAAAGCAAATTCCTTGGCTTCTTATCATTTCATCTTAATATCTTATCATCATACATTCATTATTCATATTTCATGAATTCATGCCATACTTCGTTAATGTCTTTTTTGTAGGAAGAATTCTACAGCCCCATCAAACATGTTGGAGTGCAAATTTTAATTAATAAATGGATTTAGTTTGGTAAGGAAATGGTTACCTATGTTTGATAAAAAAAAAAGTACTCCGTAGTTATTAAAAGACCACGTTTATAGTATATTTGTATTAAACGGTTTTACACAAGTATTATACGGAGTATACGGTAAATATTTATATAACATAATTAAACATTACTAGTTTTAAACCCGTGCAAACAATGCACGGGTCATAATAACATGCGCTCTTATCGATATAGAAGCATATAAAGAAGCGTGATAAAATATTCTATGACGTAATATAAATAAGCTTGTAGTAGATATTCGATATACGTATGATTTAAGTTACTACTCCGTATTCACTAACATATAAAGTATGTTACATAATGTGATAATGAAATTAATTTACATGTTAAATACAATTTACGACAACAAACATAATTAAGATGAAAATGGATATAATTTTAATAGATTAATTATACAATAATAAAACAATTAACCCAATTATATTGACACTTAGATACATGACTTGTTTAAATTACCTATACATGCATTGGACCGACTATATACAATCAACCTATTTATATAACATATAAAAACTCTCATTTTTCAATCAATCCATTTATATATGACTCGTTTAATGTGTTTCATGCAACTGTGCAATGTGTCATGCAACTTTGCAAGTCCATTTTGTTGGATTAATGCCTTGAATCGGTTTAGTTGCCACTTCGAGTGACAATGCGGGGGTCTCGCTGACCGGTCAGCGAGTCGGGGTCCAAGGGTGAAACGCTCTGGTGGGGGCTCGGGGGCAAGAGGAAACGTAGCGATCAAATCCCCTGGTTCTGTTCGAACCCGGAACCTAAATGGTATTCGTTAATC
Organism: Heliosperma pusillum; assembly: GCA_022085475.1. Taxonomy (NCBI): domain Eukaryota; kingdom Viridiplantae; phylum Streptophyta; class Magnoliopsida; order Caryophyllales; family Caryophyllaceae; genus Heliosperma; species Heliosperma pusillum. The sequence continues at coordinate 6,708 of JAIUZE010005543.1, forward strand.
TGTTTGGGCTAGGGTTTCTGTCTTGGGTTTAAGATAATTTATGAAGTTATTCGATATTAGTAATTTTCGGGCGATATTAGTAATTTAAGATAATATAATTGGAAACTAAATGCTTTAAAAAAATTTAGAACCGTAGCAGTGGAACTTTCGACTTAACTAAATTTTTTAAAGCAGGTTGATAATTTGTTAGCAATAGAGTGTTGACTTTAGAAGGGTAATTAAGGAGATGCGTTGATTGTTTGAGGGTAATTTAGTAATTTAAACGGGCGATATTAGTAATTTTCGGGCGACAAAAAGAAAAAGTTTTTATATACTCCCTCGATTCAATCCAAATTACTCATTTGACTTTTTGCGGTCTACGAGACGACACTTTGACCGCATTTTTATTCATTTATATATTATTTTTTTGGGTCGAATTTGTAATTTATCGAAACCTATTCTTATAACAAAGTAAAAATATAAATTTCGAAAATTTCACCTAATATAATCGATGTCAATATTTAACAAGTTTGACTTTAAAAAGTGAGTGAGTAGTTTGGATTGGATTGGATTGATTTGGAGGGAGTATGTAATTTATTATGATTCCATTTCATACCATATACCACATACTCGGACTACACTTGTTAAGCCCAGCCGCAAACCCGACCCGGCCTGTTTTTTAGTGTTAAACATCTGTAAATCTTGACTCGCAACTCAAAATAACCTGTTATTTCATGGTCAAAACACGACCTCGATTTGATGGGTCAAAGATAAGTCAAGAATATGATTAAAATATTAGTATTTTTATATTTTATTTGAAAAAAGAATCTAAAACTAATTATTTTAATATTCAAAATAAAATCATATTATTAAAATAATTTTATTTCAACAAATCAATATATATATATATAAAAGAGGCTTTTTTCAGGCAACGAGAGAGTCTCCAACTATTTCAAAACACTATTTTATTTTTTATTGATAAAACTACCTTACGCATAATTTTATTAGGCTAATTAAATTTTAAATAAAATATATTATATTATATAAAGATTGAATTTTAATATTATCAACTTTTATTCATACATATACTTTCCAAGTTATGGTTAAACTCTTAAATTTTGATTATATTTTTTAAATTAATTATTTTTCTAATAATATTATCAACTTTTCAATTTTTTAGAAACTCTTTAAATAAAAGTTAAATTCATAACTATTATTTGTCCCACATTGGAAAATAATGTAGATGTGCTAAAAATATTACATATAAATAATAGAATTTTCCCACATTGGAAAAATAATAAAGTGGGTAATCCTATGATTATAAATAGGAGTCATCCTTAAACCTTATGTATCAACCCAAAAATTTTGAATCTCTTAAATATTGTCTTAGAGAATCTCTTAAAAGTTTGTAGATGTGATGAATATACTATGTATAAATAGTAAAATTGTCCCACATCATAAAATTAACATAAGGTGGGTGATCCTATGATTAAATATATGAATCATTCTTGACCTTATATAACAAACTAAAATCTTTTAAGTCTCTTAAGTATTGTCTTAGAGATCTCTTAAAAGTTTGTCTATTATTATCTTCACAATTGTTAAATTTGCATCATTAAAAATTAATTTTAAAAGGTATTATTAAAAAAATTGAAGTATTGTAAAAAAAATTATGAAGATAATATAATTAGATTCGTGGTGAAAAAAAACCCTGAAAAGTATAGAAACTCATATTATTTGAACATATTTGGTGTAATTTTTAGTATATTATTTGTCATACATTGAAAAATAATGTAGTTGTGGTGAATATATTACATATACATAGTAGAATTGTCTCACATCAGAAAATCATCATAAGGTGCGTGATCTTATAATTACAAATAGGAATCATATTTGGAACTAAAGTTTCAACCCAAAATTTTTTGAGCCTCTTACATATTGTCTTACAAAACTCTTAAAAGTTGTATTATAATTTTCACTATAGTGAAATTTACATCATTAAAAATTAATTTAGAAAAGTATCATAAATAATAATTTTGATGGTAAACTATTTAATGTGTTATTTGTTCCACATTGAAAAAAACAATGTAGGTATCGTGACTTGTGAATTTATACTACGTATAAATATCAAAATTTGTACCACATTAAAAAATTATCATAAAGTGGAGTGATCATAAATATGATCATCGCACGAGCTTTTAAACTATTTTTTTATATTGTTATGTTAATAAATGACTTTAAAAATTTAATAAATGACATTTAAAATATTTTTTTATTATTCTAATATTAATATAACAGTTTAGTAACAGTTAAGAAATAAATATTATATGAAAAAAGATGGTGTAATACTTAGTTTGTTATTAGTCCCACATTGAAGAATAATGTATGTGTGGTGAATATATTACTTATAAATTGGAAATTGTCCCACATTGAAAAATTATTATAACATAGGGTGATCCTATGATTATAAATATGAGTCATCCTTGAACTTAGGTATAAACCTATAATTTTTTCAGTCTCTTAATTATTATTTTGGAGAGCTCTTAACAAAATGGAATTATAATAGTCACAATAATTAAATTTACATTATTAAAAATTAATTTATAAAATTATCATAAATAATAATTTTGATGGTAAACTACGTAATGTGTTATTAGTCTCACATTGAAAAATAATGTATTTGTAGAAAATATATATACTAATCATGATTATAAATAGGAGTCATTTAGTCTCATAAGTATTGGTTTAATGAACCTTTAAAATATTGTATTATTAATTCCACAATAGTTATTTGTCCCACATTGAAATATAATACAAGTGTGGTAAATATATTACGTATAAATAGTATATTGTCCCATATCAGAAAAATATCAGAAGCTAGGCTGATCCTATAATTATAAATAAGATTCATCCTTGCAACTTAGATATCAACTCATAATCTTTTGAGTCTCTTAAATACTATCTTAGAGAGCTCTTAAAAATTTGTATCCACATTAGTGAAACTTACATCATCAAAAATTAATTTAAAAAAATATCATTAAAAAATAAAGTGAAAAATATTTTATTTATCTCAATATACATTTCCTATATTATATTCAAGTGGTGTTTATAATTTGTATATAAAATTTTTTACATTCTATTCACAAAAACTATAGTGAAAATGAGTCATCTTTCAACTTAGATATTCACCCAAAATCTTTTAAATCTTTCAAGTATTATCTTTCAGAGATTTTAAAAGTTTGTATTATTATTTCTACCTTAATGAAATTTACATTATCAAAATTAATTTAGGAAAGTATCATATATAATAATTTTAATGGTAACTACCAAATTTGTTATTTGTCTCACATTGAAAAGTAATGTAAGTGTGGTGAATATACTATGTATAAATAGAAGAATTGTCTCACATCGAAGAAATATCATAAGCTGGGATGATCACGCGATTATAAATAACAGTCGTCCTTGAAACTTAGAGATGAACCCAAAGTCATTTAAGTCTCTCAAATACTCCATTCGTCCCGGTCATTTATTTGTTTGCCTTTTTTTTAGGAGTATTTTAATCAAAGGCAAACAAATGATTAAGACGGAGAGAGTATTGTTTTAGAGAGCTCTTAAAATTTTGTATTAGTTATGAAAATAATATAATTAGATTCGTGGTAAAAAAAAATGCTATCATTACAATATAGAATTTCATATTATTTGCATATACTTTGTGTAATTCTTAGTATGTTATATATCTCACATTGAAAAACAATATATGTGTGGCGAATATACTAATAACTATAAATAGTAGAGTTGCTCCATGTCGAACAATTAGCATAAGGTGAGGTGATCAACCCAAAGTCTTTTGAGTTTCTTAAACATTGTCTTAGAGAGCTTAATTCTTAGGTACTTTGAATCATTTTTCGAGTCATAATATAGATCAAATATAACTTGAGTCCCGACAAGGTTAGTAACATATGTTTAAAATACAATAAGCTGAATCAATATATCAATATTATATTTTAAAAAGTTACGGAGTATATTATATTATAGTCTTAAAACTTCAAAAGTTTATTTTTATAAGTTAACTGTTATAGGAAAATTACGAAAATGATATTAACGTAAACCAGTGCATCGCACGGGCATCAAATCTAGTTTCTTAATATAAGTAAGATGAATCATGAATATAATCATATCATATTATTAATATTACATACTCCGTATGATATAATTTTAAAAAGTATGTTTTTCAACTAAGAAACGATAAAATAAAAGTCGTCATAAACTTTTTTCGACTTATATTCTAACCCTAACACAATACGAGAGCCGTATAAGTGACCCGTATTCTGGCACCCCAGTGACCCGACCGACCCGTTTAAAAGGTCTAACTTGTACTCCCTCCGTCTGTATGAGTAATTTGATTACTTACTGGAATCACAAATTGTCCCACAATTTTTCCTTAGTTTTGTGTCAAAATAAAAGAACAACAAATGACCGGGACGATCGGAGTATCTATTATACTCACTTCTAAATTCAGAATAGAAAGAATTAGGTGGTTGTGAAAACATGATCAAAATAGTTGGAAGAAAGTAAGAAACAAGAGTATATCTTTAACGATGGGATATGGAGAATGGCGATGGTATTAGGGATATGATGATGATGATAGATTCGTCTAAAGTATTGTGTTTTAGGGATATCGAGAATGGTTTTAGGGATATGGAGAATCAAAGCTGCAATAAATTGTTTCGATACCTGGAAAAGTGGTCACTATCCTTTTCTATGATTCTTTTTTCTTTTCATTCGAGACTTAAGATCGAATGGACGGACATTCGTGTTGTTTTAGGGATATCATCATAGATTCGTCTAAAGATTAGCGCTTTGTTTTCCGCCACTTCAATAAATAAACTGAATTTATTATATTGTATTGCACAAATTCTCTTGTGGTATTGTCTCATGTGTGACTAATAGATTAGTATTTAGTAAATACTTCCTCCGATCCAGACAGACGAAAGATAATATAGGGAAAAATGAAGTATTTATAAAAAGGTGAAAAAATAAGGGGTAAAAGCAGGTAAAAAGTTGGTGGGTTATGTAATTGTGGGTTTAATAGTGGGTTGATATGTGAGACTTGTAATGATATTTTATGTAAATATTAAATAGGTATAAGAATAAGTTCGTAATGTTGTGAACTAAATAATTTATGTTACCTTTGGGCCAAGCGATGCTTTGGTTAACTTTAATGCTCAATTGACTTTTGTTGACCTGATTTCGCTTTAACTCTTATTTGAGTCTTGACTTTATCCCCGACTTGGTTGACCATATTAACTTTCGTAGACCGGCTTTTGAGTTTGACTTTACTTGACTTGCCTGGTTTGACTTTCTTAAACAATGGCCTTGTCTTCTTTTGGTGGCTTGGGCTTGCAAAGAAATAAGGCCCAATATGTAGTACACAACTCAAATAGCCATACCAACAATTGTAACACATTTTGCATTCTAATTCCTAACCCAAACACAAAATGAACCCAATTCAATAGAATTACTACAATTCAAATAAACCAAGCTAGTACATACACTTCTAAGTATTGACCCATATTAAATACTATAATCGACACAAAGGACCCGTATTATCACGACATATTTGTGTACTATCATCTATAAATCACTAACATCAAATTGTAATAGCGGTGACCTATTATATAGCATGGATATACAATAGGTCTATAAATCACTATGCACGATCTCAAAATGAAAAGAGTATAAAATCTAGACGACAGAAAGGAGAGTGTTTTTTGCCTGTGAAACAAAAGTATATACCACATGGATTTTGAGGTGCTTAGAGAGGAAGGGAACTTGCGGGTAACGGGGTTTTATGGGTGGCCGAATGTGGCTGATAGACATCTCTCGTCGGAACTTCTTAGGGGACTTGGAGCTAGTATAACGAGTCATGGGTTTGAATTGGTGACTTTAACGAGATCCTCTTTGCGACGAAAATGAAAGGGGGGACTCGTCCTCAATGGCAAATGAATAACTTCTGGAAAGCGGTGAATGATTGCGGGCTTCACGAAGTTGATTTTGAGGGGTACGAGTTTAGATACGATAACGGACAGGAAGAGAGGGACAATCGACAATGCCGACTAGACAGAGCGATGTGTAATGCTGAATGGACTGATTTGTTTCCGAGAGGGAAGTTGTTTAATTTAACTCGAGAATGGTCCGACCACGCGCCTATTTTGTTACGTATGGACAGGAGAAACAGAGAGGATCGGGGCAATAATAAACTATTTAGATTTGAGCAGGCCTGGATCGAAGACAAAGGGTGCGAAGAGACGGTGAGATATGCGTAAGAAGGTGGAGAGGATGACTTGGTTAATACTCTTGCGCGGTGTGGGGAACAACTCCAACGATGGAAGGGGGTGAGCATTGGGAAAATCATACGTGATTTAAATTCGAAGAGTAGAAAATTGACTAAATTAAATGAAGGGGGCCGAGCTAGAAGCGATATACAGGAGAGACGATGTTTGTTTAAAGATATTACTAAATTGTTAAAACAGGAAGAAATTTTTGGAGACAACGATCTCGTGCTATCTGGCTAAAGGAAGGGGATAGGAACACAAAATATTTTCACAGAAAGGCAGGACAACGTAAGTGTTAGAATATGCCTTGAATCTATTCGGTTTTTGCATCTGATTTAGTTTCCTTATTTGTTTAGGAAACTATTGTTTAGTTTCCTTATCTGTTTAGGAAATTAGTATAGGATTTCCTATATCTGTTAGGGTTTCCTATATCTGTTAGGGTTTCCTAAATCTGTTTAGGAAACATCTGTTATGAGAGTACTATATAAACTCTCATAAGCCGTCTGTTTTATTTATTCAGAAATCTGTCTGAGTCGTCTGAAATCTGAATACTCTGACGAGTATGCTCTGAAATCTGTAATTCCTTAAGATCAATAATATTCTTCCCTTCTGTCGGTGGACGTAGCTAACAAGTTGTTAGTGAACCACGTAAATCTGTTGTCTTTTTTCACGCGTTTATTTATCTTTCTTAAATCCGTTATTACAAACTGGTATCAGAGCCAGATTTATCTGGGCTCTTGAATCTGGTAAGAAAGATGTCTGGAATCAGCGTGAAGATTGATAAATTCACGGGGAGGAATATATTGAATCTGTGGCCGATCAAGATGCGGATCTTGTTGAAACAGCAAGAGCTGAGGGTGTCGTTTTCGGGAAAGTCGACGAATCCAATCACCGCTGAGATGGCCGTTATGGAGGAGAAATCTGTTTGTATTGTTAGGTTCGTGTTTGATCCTGGCAAAGAGTATTGGGAAACTGTGAAAAGAATTTTCTGGTACCTCAAAGGTACATCTGGTGTTATTCTTGCCAAGTCGGTTCCATTTAGTAAGTTCTAACAATATTTGGACTTGCTAAAATTTGGGAGTATCTGATTGCCCCATGGTGGGCAATATCTGAGGTAGAAGAGGAAGGATCATCTGGTACATCTGGCACTAGTTTTGTGCATCTGGTAAATTTGGCACTAGTTTTGTGCATCTGGTTCATCTGACACTAGTTTTGTGCGTCTGGTACATCTGCCACTAGTTTTGTGCGTCTGATACATTGGCACTATTTTAGTGCGTCTGGTACATCTGGCACTAGTTTTGTGCATCTGGTAAATCTGGCATTAGTTTTGTGCGTCTGGTACATCTGTCACTAGTTTTGTGCGTCTGGTACATCGTCTGACACTATTTTAGTGCGTTTGGTACATCTGGCACTAGTTTTGTGCGTCTGGTACATCTGGCACTAGTTTTGTGTGTCTGGTACATCTGGCACTAGTTTTGTGCGTCTGGTACATCTGACACTATTTTAGTGCGTTTGGTACATCTGGCACTAGTTTTGTGCGTCTGGTACATCTGGCACAGTTATGGTGCATCTGGTACATCTGTCTGATTGTGAGAGGATTCAAGTCAAGGTGGAGATTTGTTAGAATATGCCTTGAATCTATTCGGTTTCTGCATCTGATTTAGTTTCCTTATTTGTTTAGGAACTATTATTTAGTTTCCTTATTTGTTTAGGAACTATTATTTAGTTTCCTTATCTGTTTAGGAAATTAGTATAGGATAACCTATATCTGTTAGGGTTTCCTAAATCTGTTTAGGAAACATCTGTTATGAGAGTACTATATAAACTCTCATAAGCCGTATGTTTTATTTATTCAGAAATCTGTCTGAGTCGTCTGAAATCTGGATACTCTGACGAGTATGCTCTGAAATCTGTAATTCCTCAAGATCAATAATATTCTTCCCTTCTGTTGGTGGACGTAGCTAACAAGTTGTTAGTGAACCACGTAAATCTGTTGTCTTTTTTCACGCGTTTATTTATCTTTCTTACATCCGTTATAACAGGAAGCAAAGAAATCACATTGCTAAATTGATTGACAAAGAAGGGCGTGAGAAGGATGGACCGGAGGATATAGAAGTGGTAGTTAGGGAGTATTTTCAGGAGCTATTCGCTACTAGGCATCCATCTAATTTCGAGCACCTATTAGATGGGATAGAGGGTCGAGTGACGGAGAGAATGAATAATGTGCTTCAATGTGAGTATTCGGAGGAGGAAGTGGTGTCCGCACTCAATCAGATGCACCCCTTGAAGGCCCCAGGACCGGATGGTATGAATGGTCTATTTTATCTAACATATTGGCATATTGTAGATAAAGCAGTGGTTAAGATCGTCCTCAGTATTTTGCGAGGAGGTCCTTTCCCGGAAGGGATAAATAAAACTCACATTGTCTTAATTCCTAAGAAGAAGGCACCCGATAAAATGGTTGATTTCCGTCCTATTAGTCTTTGTAATGTTATTTATAAGTTGGTGTCTAAGGTTCTGGCGAATCGATTGAAACAATTTTTGGGTGATATTGTATCGGAAAACCGAAGTGCTTTTACGCCGGGAAGACTCATTACTGATAACATTCTGGTAGCGTTTGAGATGTTCCATTTTATATGAAAAATTCGAATCATAAGAATGGACAGATGGCGTTGAAGCTAGACATGTCGAAGGCTTATGATAGGGTGGAATGGTATTTCTTAGAACGTGTGCTTGTTCAAATGGGATTAAGGCGAGGTGGGTGGAAAGAGTGATGGTGTGTGTCTCATCCGTAACATTCTCGGTATTAATAAATGGTAAACCTTCTGAAGAGTTTCGTCCCGGGCAAGGCCTGCGACAAGGGGATCCTTTGTCCCCTTATCTATTCATTTTGAGTGCGGAGGTGCTTTCGAGTTTAATGTTGTGACACCCCAGGTTTTATAATAATGAATAATTTACTAAAGTCGTAAATTTTATAAATTCGCCTTTTACTTTTATTAATTAAAATATTTTAAGTCGATAATTTATGATTTCGTGGCTTTAAATTATTGATTAATAGAATTTAGTTTAGTTGGGTAGAAACCGTCGTATTTCGGTCCGTTATGAGTTCATAATCGGATTCTACGCGAAAATTCAAGTGAGCCGACCCGATATGAAATTTGGGTGTTCTATCATTCTTTTTTTTCAAAACAAAACCCACTAACCACCCTTCTCCCTTTTCATTTTCCAGCAACCATCTCCTTCCTCAAACAACCAAAAACCCCATTAAAACTCCATCACTTTATAACCTTAAGACGGATGCCATTTCTCCGTCTCTCATCGAAACTTGACGATTTTTATATCAATCTTCTCCTCTCATCCTCCTCTTCATTTTCATAGCATAAAATTCTCATTTCCATCAACTTTTTATAAAACCCATTTTCTAGATCTAAACTTAAGACGGGTAGAACTTCTTCGTTTCTTAACCAAATTCGATTACGTTTAATGTTTCGGAATCCTCTCACCGTCCTCTTTCTTTCTAGCCAATCAAAGATCGAAACTTTTAACTTTATTTTTAGACCGTCTTTCACCATATTTCGGTTTTGGGTTCTAGTCACTTTATTTAGCGGGAAAAGATGTATTTTGAAGATTTTGGGTCAAGGAGTTCATGTGGGTTGATGATTAGCTTGGGAATCGAGGATTTGAAGTGCTAATCGAGGTAACGGTGAAAGGTTACTCGATATCAATTTACGTTTTTAATACTTTAATTCTGGTTCTAGTAGAGAAAGATATAACCTTTGTTTTGAATTTCATGAGAAACCTACTTGTTGCCTTTCATATGGGTGGATTCCACCATTTATGTCTTCTTTCACTAATCATATGCTAATACCATCCCCAAGCAGTGGTCGCGCTAACTAGGTCGCGATCCGGTTTTACTCTTAATCCCACTCTAATTATCTTGACCTGCTTTTACCCTCCCAAGCAGAAGGTCACGACCTAGGTCATCAACCCAAATCATTTTCCACTTCACATCATTCCCAATCATTTTTCACTTCACATCATTCCCAATCATTTCCCACATTCTCTACCCTACTTTTCTCTTTTTTACTTTTCTAATTATTTTTCCCAACATATTATAAATCAATTTTTTTTCTATTATTGTAAATATCGTAATTGAATAAAAAGTACCCCAACATTTTACGGATATTGTTAATCTTATGACGTACTTTACAGAAAAAAAATATTAAATAACAATTTTATTATTTCGAAAAATGATTAGACGATTTCATTAACAATTAAAAAAATTTGGAAAAACATAATTTCACATATAAAATAACGCATACATAATAAAAAAAAAAAAGAAATTTAAAAACATTGAATACTAGGAGATGCATTAAAAGCCCCTTCTAGTTACGAAAGTTTTGCCAAATATGCTCAATAAGATCATTTTTCAATGCGTTATGAGTTGCACGATCACGAATTTCGCCATGAATTTCCACGAACCGTTGTTGCGTCGACCTTCTGCGACGATGATATTCATATTGATCATCACTAGCTGAACTCGGATTATCTTCCTTGAATTGTTGGATTATGCTTTCATAGTTAAGATAAGTATCTCGTTCATCTTCAACTATCATATTATGCATTATAATACAAGCCATAAGAACCTTCCCCATCATAACTGGATCCCAAAGAAGACAAGGGCGTTTGATAAACGCAAATCGAGCTTGTAAGACACCGAAAGCACGCTCCACATCTTTTCGACAACTCTCTTGTCGAGCTGCAAATAGCTTATGCTTTTGAATTTGAGGAGCATTAATTGATTTAACAAATGTTGCCCAACCCGAATATATGCCATCAGCAAGATAATATCCCATATTATAGTCAGTACCTTTAACCGTAAAATTAACAGCTGGGGCAGATTCTTCTAGCAATTCATTAAATAATGGGGAACGTTGGAGAACATTAATATCATTGAGCGAACCTGGTGTACCAAAGAAAGCATGTCATATCCACAAATCATACGATGCGACAGCTTCTAAAACAATTGTCGGTTTCCCACTTCTCCCGCCGTATTGTCCTGCCAATGCTGTTGGACAGTTTTTCCATTCCCAATGCATGCAATCAATGCTACCTAACATACCAGGAAATCCACGTACCTGACCCATATGGAGTAATCTAGCTAAATCATCGAGGTTGGGTCTACGTAGATAGACGGTCCCAAAGTTCTGTATCACACCTTCCACGAACGATTTGAGAGAATCCCTTATAGATGTATCGCTCATGCGCAAATATTCATCTACTGAATCAGTTGACGTACCATATGCTAGAACTCTTATAGCAGCTGTGCATCTTTGTAATGGCGAAAAACTAGGCCTCCCATTACCACCGTGTCTTTGCTGGAAAACACGATCACTAGCGGATAGAGCCTCAACTAATCGCATGAATACTCGCTTGTTCATTCGAAATCTGCGGCGAAAAAGCTCCGGCGGATAGACTGGATTCATAAAATAGTCGTTGTACAACTGATTGTGACCTTCTTCACGATTTCTCTCGATGTGTCTCCTAGGACGTCTAGTGGAAGGAGGTGGATTACGTACCCTTCTATTGACGTATTCATTCATACGTCGGGATATAAGGTTTTGTATAGACTCAGATCTCTCATCGGCTTCGGCTTCCCATTGGTAATCGGAAAAGCTATTTTGGTCGACATTATTTTCGTTTGAAGAATTAGACATTGTAAAGAGTATTTTATAAAAGGTAATTGTATGGTAGTAATGATTAATTGGAAGAAGGATAATTTTGTGGTGATTTTGTTCAACAATTAGGTGGGTATATATAAGAATTTGATCCAACGGCTATATTTTAACCTAACGGTTATAATTAATGCAACTGCTATATTTTAATCTAACGGTTAGAAATAATCCAACGGCTATATTCAATCCAACGGTTATCTATACTCCAACGGCTATATTTTAATCTAACGGTTATAGTTAATCCAACGGCTATATTCGATCCAACGACTATATTATAATTAATCCAACGGCTATATTTGATCGACGAAAATTTAAATAAACGATTTGCCAAACAATAAAAATATATAGTTTAAATATACTAATCAAAAAATTATTTTATCACTTTCCTAAAAAGCTTAAAAAAAAGAGAAAAAAAAGAAAAATTTTACACGTTCAACAGCCTACCCACCCCCAATTATTCATTCCCCAATTATCTCCTCCTTCCTATCAATTTTCTTCCTTCCCAATTATTTCCTTTCTTCCTTCATCAATTATTTCCTTCCTTCCTTCCTTAATTACTTCCTTCCTTCCTCAATTACTTCCTTCCTCAATTACTTCATTCATTCCTTCATATCAATCGGTTTTTATTATCAACTCAGATCTCGTTTTTATGTATATATGTATCTCGTTTTTATTATCAACCCAGATCTTTCATCACAATCGATGGTTCATTAGTATCAATCGGCTTAAATATCAATCGATCGTTCATTATTTTACCAGGTAAACTTCTAATCTTCACATTTTCTTTTGGCTTCTAATTTTTTTTATATTATAAGTATCATCAATCGTTTATTATTATTATTATTATTATTATTATTATTATTATTATTACTGTTACTGTTACTGTTACTGTTACTGTTACTGTTACTGTTACTGTTACTGTTACTGTTACTGTTACTGTTACTGTTACTGTTACTGTTACTGTTACTGTTACTGTTACTGTTACTGTTACTGTTACTATTACTATTAATATTATTATTATTATTATTACTATTATTATTATTATCATTATTATCATTATTATTATATATTATTATTATTATTATTATTATTATTATTATTATTATTATTATTATTATTATTATTATTATTATTATTACTGTTATTACTGTTATTATTATTATTATTATTATTATTTGTACGGTTATTATTACTACGGATATTACTGATATTATTATTATTATTTTTATTATTATTATTATTATTATTATTATTATTATTTTTTATTATAAGATGCGCGCAGCTTTCATTAAAATAAAATGAAAAGTTTACAAGAAGTTGGTGGGGAGCCGAGAGACAATCTGGGCCCCCACCCCCTTAGCTATAGCAAAACTAAGCCTAATAAAGATATAAGCGGCCACCCGAGCCCCAGCATCCTGAGATACCGAGAATTTCTGGATCCGCTTAAGCAAGTCAACAGCATCCGAGCCCAGCTCCCCAAGCAAAGAGAATGAGAAGGGTAGGAAACCATATCCAGCAGCCGCGCATAAATCCCCATACTTAGCACATTTGCGCTGAGCAGCATCTGCGACAACCCGTCCCGGCACAAAATCGGACATCCCAGTCTGAGTCAAGGGGGAAGACCCTGTCAAATCAACACACACATCACGCCCTCTGTCCCACGAATAAAGTAGCAAATCCGCAGGACGAAGAGATCCGCCATGCCCGTCAACCAGACCGATATCAACCTCCTTGCCCGTAGAAATACCAACCCTATAGCATATGTCAAATAAAGTGTCACGAACGAGGTTATGCCGATGCTTAACCCCCACAGTACCAGTACAAGAAACCGCGTGGTCCCCAAAAATATCATCAGCAAAAACCCGAGAGCAGGCAGGACAAGGCCTAGATACCCCGAATAACGGAATACCCAGTCGATACCCAAGCACACTACGGTAAGTCCTACCGTTCATAGTCTGACCCAACCCAGAGATAGGGACCGCACGCAACCAATCAGAGGAGTGGGTACCCTGCTGAGACTTCCATAACGCAAGCTGGCGCGGCGTCAAAGAGAAAACAGATTCCGCAGTGACAGCAATCCTCGCAAAATATATATCTGCCAGTTTCGTCATAAGTTTGGGGGCAGCGATTTCACTAGGATCACATAAAAAGGCAGAACCTGTAGTCTCAGAGAACACCCGCAAGGCAGCATCGAAAGTAGGACCAGCATCCACAATACCAGAAGGCCGTAGAAGCTTAGCCTGCAAATCAGCAGACTGCAAACGGGACGCCAAAAAAGCATAGTGCAAAACATCCCCGGCAGCATAAACACCGAGCCCACCAAGATGAAAAGGGAAAGTGGCAAGGCGCCACTGCCAATCCCCAAAACCAGGCCCAGACGCGGTAACAATACGTTCCAAGCTAGAACGCAGCGCTGCATCAAAACGAAGATGGACAGACCCAAAGCTTCCCGGGGAACAAGTACGGAGGGTAAAGTAGAGCTTAGAAATACCAGTACAAGCTCGAAGCAGAAGCAACTCACATTGCGGGTCCTCAATCCTAGCAACCAAATCCATAAGTCGATGGTCTTAGTCACTCTCTTCGCCACAAGCTCACTGCCAAAACTAGGGCAAGTACTGACAGGCCCACCCAACACAGAGACACCCCGCAAAGGCCGAGCAATAGAAGGGGGGAAAACACCAGGAAGACGACTCCGAGGATCCTCAGTAGGCCAAAAAACCTCAGTCTTAGCGACATTAAGATGAAGACCAAACTGAGGACCATCTGCCAAAATCAAATCCAAACCCTTTCCCACCTCCAAAGTATCCCCAACAATGGTGCCATCATCCAAGTACCAAGCTTGCAAACTCAAATCAAAAGAATCCCGTATCTTGCACACCAAGGGATGCAAAACCAAAGCGAAAAGCAAGGGTCCCAAAGGATCACCCTGTTGGACTCCCTGACAAGACCACAAACAATGTTCCCCATAATAAAGGCGGGCAGGGCTAGAGTAACAGAACTCCACCCAACGGGAAAGAATCGGGCAACGACGGCGAACTTCCAGAAGCATGGTTACACGATCAACAAGGTTGAAAGCATTCTGGAAATCAACCAGCAACATAGAAAGCCCCACATCCCCACCACGAGCCTCAATGAACCGATTCAAGGCATGCAAGACAGCCTTTCCTCCACCGGACACCCCAACCCCAAACTGAAGACCAGCAAAATAAGAACACAAAGATGGACCAACCAAACAAGCACCTACCTTAGAAACAAAACGTCTCCAGACGGTGCCAACAGCAATAGGACGAACACCACCACCAGGTTTAACAAGCGGCGTGAGCGGAGCGCTGGCAATGTACTCACCAAGAGCTTGTGGACATCGGCCCTCAAGAAAAAGATTGACCACCCTAGTAATAGAAGCGATCAGATCATCAGAGATAGCCACAGCAGCGCCACTCAAACAGTCCATAAGGTGTTGGGCACGAAACCCATCCCTCCCACAAGAAGTGCCACGTGGGAAACTACGAATCATATCCAAAATCACAGCCGAAGAGGCAACAAGAGAATGATGATCCACAGGCAAAGGAGGCAAGGAAGGAGATGGGGCGGCCGGGTGCTTCTCTCGCAAAGCACCAAGAGTGGCATCAGAGTAGGGGGCTACGCCAGAGGAAGAAAGCACCCTAACAGCAGCAGAATAGTGGCCATCACCAATCTTCCGCCGACATTGGCGGAGGTTAAGCTCACTCAAATCCAGATCCTCTTCCACATGAAACGAAGAAGGAACCTCAGCCAAACACTCCTGCAAAAGCTGCAACCCCCCTCCAGGCACCCCCCAAGCAAGTATAGCCCTAGTAATACTCTCCTCCTGACGCTGTCGCCTAACAGTAGTCCTACACTCAAGATTACTCCGAGGAGCGAAGGTCTTAAGCAGACAAAGAGGCAACACAAGCATACGAACCCAGCAGGAGAGGTCACCAGGAGAGTCAGCCACACCATCCAAGACCCCCTTCAAAACCCGAGCAAACCCAAGACGACACTTAGGAGGAATAGATTTCACGGTGCGAAGACCCAAAGATAATAAACGATCAAGCGAAGATATAGACCACTGAGCAGACCCAACCCCATCATCAGAAGAAAGAACCGAGGGAGACGGAGCAGGAGGTCTTGGGATACCATGAATAATAAAGCTAACGACACCATCACCACAATCTGGTGGCGCAACAATATCACCCCGGCTATGACGACACCTAGAGCGAAAGGTATGGGTTTTAAAGCACTCCCCACACAACCAAAGTCCCATCCGCTTCAAGGTAATCTCGGTATTAGAGAAAACAGTCAGACTATTAGTAAGAGTTTGACACGTAAGCCCCATAGCACCATCAATACAATGTCGATCCTGAAAATGCTTTTGCCAAGTGGCCTTAGTAAGGCCCTTACCATTACCATTCGGACAACCATGAATACTCGAAAAATGACAAGGAAAACGCACCAAAGTAGGCATGAAAAAGAAAAAGAAAAAGAAAATAAATTCTAATAAAGTAAACCAGCCCTAACGACACAACACACAAGCATGGTCATGCAGCCAGCCACCACCGTGACCACCCACACCAGCCACAACCCCAGCATCACCAGAGGAACCCAGGCAGCACCACCGGACGAGCACCACCAGTTAGAAACTGGCAGCCCCACCACCCACCAAATAAATAAAAATAAAAAAGAAACCAACCCTTAAAAGAACGGCACAAGACCAGGCCAACCACCGACGGCGAGCGAAACTCCGGCAGCGACTCCCCAGAAACACCCCACACGCAGAGGCAATGGAGCAAGATGAAAACACCGCCGCCGACGCTCGCAAAAACAAAAATCACCGCACCGCTAAGGATACGAAACCACAAACGCACAAAACAACCACAAACAAACCCGCCCTGGCCGGCGACGTGAGGTCTGGGTGGCCGGTATGGATAGGGTGGTCGGCGTGGTGGCAGCCCCTAGTAGCAGCGTGGTGGCAGCCTCAATTAACGCAAAAACACCTTCCTCTCCTCTCCCGCCCTCTCAATCCGTCAGCCACCACCAACAACACCACAGACGACGACCAGGTCAAGGTGGTCTGGCCGGGATGGTGGGTGGTGAGGCAGCAAACGGCAACGGCAAGTTTTTTCGGATGAAGCCCTAATCGCCAAATCGCACGATCGCCTTCTCTCTCTTCTTCACAAAACGTATTATTAATTTTGCTGGTTAAATATCATGTATATTGTTGCTGGTTGTGTTGTTAATTTTGTTGTTGGTTCAATATTTATTATTAATGTTGTGTTGTTATTATTAATATATATTGCTGCTTCTGTTTTGTTCAAAATATCTTTGTTGTTACTCCTTCTTTGTGAGTAAACTGTTTTGCAAATTAGATGAAATTAAACTGTCTTATTCATGATTAAACAACGCATTAAAAACTAAAATTAAAACATAATTAGTTAATTAGAGTTGGGATATATATTTGTCGATTAGCTTATCCTTCATTTCTTGATCTTTCGGGTTCAAATCTTGTTGTGAGAGCAATGTGTTTAGCATTGTCATCTCCAATTCAGTTTTCCGGGATTGAGCTCGTATTGCTTCAATTTTCAAATCCGCTTCCATTCTTTTTTGTCGAAACTCAACTTGCTCTTTCGTTGTTACTCTATTTCCTTCAAGAACTAAAAGATCATCGGGAGTAAACATCGAGTCGGACCCGGCCATATGAGCTTTACCTTGCCTTTTCTTTTTTGCGGCCTCCCTTCCTTCGGGTCGTTCGTAAGTGTCGACATTAAGAGTAAATGGGGTTGAGACATTAATACTTGACATGGTAGGAATATTAACACTTGATGGGCTAGAATCAACTTCGGTCCTTGACCTTTTTGAACCCGATGAAACAATGTTCTCAGTTACATCAATTTGATTTTTTGGTAAACTCCATTTGTTTTGCTTATTCATGATTTTATTGTAAACATGAAAATCAACAAATTCTTTATTATCGTTTTCATTACGAAATAATTTTTTGAGTTAGTTCTATGTCGTCTTCGTTGTTAGTACCGCTTGCCGGTGGTCGACTAAGAACTTGAGAGTAGCAACCAACCCATTTGTTTACTAGGAAATTGAGTCGTCTAAAACGACTTCTCATACCCTCAAGACTCCTAATCCCAATTTCACCTTGAATTGAATTTTTCTTACGAGTTTGTTCATATAAATCGAAAACCGAATTCCATCTTGTGTTGGATTTTTGGTTTTTGCCAAATATTGAGTCGGTGCTACATAAAACCCAAGCGGACATAAGAGCTTCATCCTCTTTTTCGGTCCAATTTTTTCCGTCGATTTTTAAGTTGATGTGATTTTTTTGGGATGATCTTTTTTTGGATTTACTTCCACAATAAAGAGGAGTTTTCTCTACAAAATTGTTAGTTGGGAGTTGAGACAACAATATCGGATTTCCAAAAATATCGAGATTTTGACTTGTATGAGAACTCGATAATAACTCGGTAAAAGTTTGAGTACTTTGATTTAAATCGAAAGTTAAATTATTTTGAGATAAATAATCATCGGTGGGATATTTTGAAATATCGTATTCATTTAAATCCATAATTTTATTAAAATTAGAGAGATATAAATGTGTTTGGTTTTTTTATTTTTACTGTGAATGTTATTGTTTTTTGGAAGATGAAAAAAAGTTACGGAGAGATGCTTCTTTTTATAGAATTTTTTTTTGGTTAATTAAATGTGTGTAATTTTATTGTTGGTTAATTAAATGTGTGTTTAATTTTATTGTTGGTAGGTAGTGGTTGTGAAATGGAAAGAGTTAAATGAAGATGTTGGGAAATGGAGAGTGAATTCACTACCCACTGCCAAGCAGCTGCCAGCCGTATTTTAGGCCTTTTTTTTTTGTTCAATGTTCAACCAATAGAAAACCTACACATAAGTGGTCACAAGAGGGGTCAATTTGTTTCAAATAAGGTCACAAATTGACCATATATGAGTTTGGTCACAAATTAACAAAATAAGGTCACAAGATTATTTTCGTTAATGATGTAATTACCGTGACCAAGTAAGGTCATGACCTACTTATTGACTTTGCTTGGGGATGGTCTAAGTAGTATTCAAGTGGTTAATTATACTCATTGAGTATGTTGGAACTTGTGTTGAGCATTAAATATGTGTGGGTTTTGCTTCAATTAATGCTTATACAATGATTGGTGATGATGAATGTACATTTAATGTGGATTTGATGCTATTAAATGTTGTTAAAATTATGTGGGAAGTAAATGGATTGAATGTTGATTGTTGGAAATGTTGCATTTTCGTGTGATACGCCACAGCCGGCCGACCGGCTGCCGGTCCGCCCACCCGGCTGGGGACCTCTGATGTTAAATTGGTTGAGTTTTGGTATTTCATTGATGCGTGCGTCCCAGCCGCCCGACCGGCTGCCGGTCCGACCAACCGGCTGGACACTTATGTATTTTGGTTAACATTTCACTTGGAGTACGAGTCACGGCCGGTGAGCCGACAGCCGACCCAACCGACTGGACCCTTCCCCTTTTCCCTTTTCCCTTCAATTTTCCCATTAGCCTATGAGCCCAGCCGGGTAGCCGGCAGCCGGTCACATCCACCGGCTGGGGATTCCTGTATATTTAATGTTGTTGTTGGTTGATGCTATAGGGCCAGCCGGGTAGCCGGCGGCCGGTCTCCCTGACCGGCTGGCACCCCCTGTAGCTTATTATCACTTCTTTTCCATATGACTTCACATGTAATAGTTTGTATGGTTTGTTTATCTTATAAACTTACGTAATAACACTAAATATTCATGTTTAGAATATATGATATCTCACATGCTTATATCACGTGTTTTGTGACGGTTTTGATATGTCCCCTCTTGAGTCGGTTCTACCTTATGTATTTGATTTGAGCACTACTTGTTGAGTGCTTTGAACTCTCATTTCCCGGCTACACCTTATCCTCGTTAGATTGGAATGTCGGAGCGATGAGGTGTATCCTTAATGCTTGTATGCATGTTTAGTGGGGATATGACGACGTTGTTAGGAGGTGAACGCAATGCGTTGATCGACCCGGCCGTTAAATGGTGTATCCTTGCGAGGTGGTGTCATTGCATGTAGCGTACTAGCTTGACTTTTGACTATAGATCTCTTTATCCGCCCCTGCCGTTGGCCGTACTGCCGTATTTGGGGTACTCGGCTTCTGTGTTTGACCGAGTCTTGGATGTGTGCACGCCTAGCCACATGTCGAATCGGGTACACGCCTTGTCCCGAGAGTCTGGCCAGATTTAGACTAGGACCGCGTTATTAACTTCGTCCTACCGAGAGGATTAGAGTCTTTCATATACTAAACGTTTATCGTGTATGGGTTCAGGGAAACGCCCTTATCCCGTGGACTTCCATTGACTTGTCTTGCTATTGTACATGATGCTAGTGCGTGTCATTTACCGTGAGAGTGTGTATGCTTATATTTGATCGCATGATGGATTGTATGCTTGATTGACTTGGATGCCTATGATTGGTTTGTTTGTCGAGTCTCAAACCTTCTCAAACATAAGTCGCTAATGGTGAGATGCAAGCCCTTAGTGTTCTATATGGTTGCCAAGGGGAGTCTTCCCCGAGTCTTGTATCGCATGATAATGATGGATGATGGTTTTATTTACTCGTATATTGTTATTATCATAATTAATGCTTTTCTCACATACGGCATGATATATATGATTGCATGATGACACATGGTTATATGCTTATTTATGTGCGTTTTGATGTGATATGGCTGGGAGAACCCTGAGTTACTCCCCACTGACTGTGGCATTCATCTTTAATGAATGAACATGTTGCAAGTTGGTGTTTGCATGGGGTTGTGGCGAGTGAGCTAGCGAGCGTTGTCCATACAACGATTTACCCTTAGCGTATAGTTTATATTAGTTTAGTATATTAACTGTGTTTTATCAAGGGATCGATGTCCCTTGTATTTATTTTAAGATATAATTTGTATAAACAATTTATGTAATTAAGGTTTTGGTTTTGTAACATAGTGGCATTCGCGGTTTCGCTTTTAAAGTTTTTAAAAACCCGTATTTTTCCGCTGCAAATCTAAGTGTTTACTTTACTGCGAAATCGCGGGGTGTCACAAATGCGACAGGCTGCGGAAAATGGAGCAATTCACGGAATAAGGATAGCTATGAGTGCACCCATGGTTACACATTTGTTTATTGCAGATGACAATATCTTCTTTGTTAAGGCCAAAGTAGAGGAAGCTATGCGGGTTAAATACATTCTCCAAGAATATGCGGAGGCGTCGAGACAGGTTATTAACTATGATAATACTACGGTCTCATTCAGCCGGGGGACGCGATAGGTTATTAGAGAGCAGGTGACTCATTGTCTTGGGGTGCGGATGGTAGATGTACAGGAAAGGTACCTTGGACTACCCACGGTTATTGGTCATTCGAAGAAGGTGATTGCGGGTGATATTCGGGACAAGATATATAAGAAATTACAAGGGTGGAAGGGACAACTATTTTCGAAGGCAGGTCGGGAAGTGTTGATAATGGCCCTAGCCCAATCAATACCGACCTTTGCAATGAGTGTCTTCAAACTCCCGGATAACAGTTTTGTGAGGAACTTAGATCCCTTGTGTTCCGTTTCTGGTGGGGGTCTACAAATGAGATGGGGAAAATTCCATGGTCGAGATTGTGTTAACCGAAATGTCATGGGGGTTTGGGATTTAGGGACTTCCACAAATTTAATTTGGCGCTCTTAGGAAAACAAGCATGGCGGTGCCTTACCGATCAAACCAGCCTTATGGTCCGCGTACTTAGGGGTAAGTATTTCCCAAAGGGTAAGTTTATGGAAGCAAGGCTCGGAAACAATCCTAGCTATACTTAGCTTGGCGCGGGATTGTTGAGGCTAGAGAATGAAGTACTCAGAATGGGAGTGAGAAGACGGGTTGGATACGGTCTAAATACAAAGGTGTGGCTGGACCCATAGAGACCAAAAACACAATCAAGATTGGTGCTGTCACCAAGGAGGGAAGCGAGCATAGGAATGTGTGTAGCGGATCTATGTAAACAAGACGGGAAAGGCTGGGACTTAAACAAAATCAGTTAGTTGTTTTTCCCCTGTGAACATGACATAATTATTAATATTCGTATTTGTGATACAAAGCCCGAGGATGATTGGACGTGGGACTTGGAAAAGAATGGCGAATACTCAGTCAAGCCGGCTTACAAGGAGCTGTCAAAGGGTGCGGAAAGAAAGGTTGTTCGTCAAGTAACGAGAAAGAGAAGCTGGTGTGGAACCGTATATGGAAAGCTAATGTGATCCCAAGGATTAAGGTGTTTAAGTGGTAATTATGTAACAATGCCATTGCTACCAAACACAACCTAGCTACTCGAGTTCGATCGATGGATGGTGTTTGTCCGGTTTGTTGTAGCGAGATGGAGTCATGTCTCTATCTTGTTAGGGATTGCAGCTGGGTGGGCGGGCTTTGGGATAGGTTGGTATTGGAAGTGAGGTCGGTTAACGGGGAAGAGCAGGTGCGGGAGTGGGTGGAAGACGTGGGGAGGAAGCTGGAGGATTGCGAGATAGATACATTTTATGGTAGGGTGTTGGGCTATTTGGGAAGCGAGGAATAAATGGGTGTTTGAGAATGTAAGGGTGGAAGAGTGTCGGGTGGCTAAGAGAGTGAAGGAGCTACAAAGGGAGATGAGGGAGGAGGTGAGGAAGGAGGGCGATGTTGCGGTGCAAGGGACGGAAACAGGGAAGTCGACTGAAGAAGTGGGGCGGTGGAAGGAACCGGCCAAGGGGATGATGAAGGTGAATGTGGATGCTGGAGTAAAAGAGGGGTGTGGCTTGGGAATTGGAGCGGTTTGTCAGAACAATGAGGGGGAAGTTATGTGGGGGCTGGCTGAGCGTAGATCAGAATACGGGAAACCGATGATGGCGGAGGCGGAGGCGGTGCTGGAAAGCATGAAATAAGCAGTGAAACACGGTCACTTAAGGATTGTCGTTGAAAGTGATTGCAAGGATTTGATAGACGCGCTGAAACAGAAGAAGGGACGAAGCGACTTTCATCGGATTTTAGACGATATTTATTTCGTTTGTCATGCATTTAATTTTATTTCATGGTCGTTTGTTAGTAGAAAATACAATAGTGTAGCTCATGAGCTTGCTCATTTTAATTCGCTGCATTACACTATGAAGGTTTGGGTCGGAACTTTACCCCCGATATGTAATGGACTTGGTTTTCGAAGAATATAATGAGAAGAGGTAATCCCGCATTTGGGGATTCATTTAAAAAAAAAGTATATATCACGCAAGAGATAACATGATCAGGATGTTAAACAGGTCGTGCAATTTAGAGTAGAGGAAGAGAGGGCGTGAAGAGTGGCGGCTGTGGTTGTGGCCTGGAGAACAAATTCTCACATCATGTGAGAAGATTTTTTCTATCAAAACATTAACGTGAATGTTGAAGATCCAAGGTTCTTATACCTTAAGACGCTTCTTCAGTTAAATCTTCTTTAAACTTAAAAAGTGAATAATGTACAAACCCTTCCATATGACTTGCTACAAATTCTGTTACACAATTTAAACTTAGGATGTCAAGGCCATCGAGTTCTTATACAAAATATATAGAGTCTATTTTCTTGCTATTCACATCACTAACCTGTCTCATATATACATTCTTATACTTGATTTAGGATATCAATTAGCCTTCTTTTAAGTCTAAGATCAAGGAGATAATTAGGGAGGTTAAATAACCAACTATTTCGATAGTAATATACTATGTTCATCCTAGCTAGTCATTAGTTTACTTTTTGTTTTGGCACGAAGAAGAAAAATAGACGAGTCCATTTGTAGATATCAATATTGGATGATAATGGATCAAGATGAGATAAATGATAAAATGGAGCACGTGAAAAGACATCCAAAAATATAATATGTAAATAATAATCGAGACAAAAGAAATACAATGAACGTGAACAAATATCTTAGTAGTGTTTGTTGAGCCCAATCGACTCATTTATACCCCCTAGTCTTTGCCACTTGACCAAAGTATGATGCACGTAAATGTTCAATTCAAATGTCTAGGGTACATATAGGGCGTTCTCCACAAATATCATACAACCAGATATATATGAACATGGTACATTTAATACCAATCTAATTGAACTTATATGCAATATTTTCGAGCACTTAAATATTTTTTAGTTACATTTAAATTTTTAGATGTTAAAATTAAAATCTAATTAAGCTTATATGTATCATTTTTGAGTTTCATTATAATATTTTGAGTTTAACATTTATATAAAGATGCTCAGATTCTTTTCAATAAAGTTTGTAAAATGTACATAACTCAACTTCTTCATTATAAAGCTCCAAATTTGGTTATATAATCTACAAATTGGCAAACTGGCAAAGGATGAAAATTTAGAACAATCATTGTTTATTTGTTTTAGAGTATTGTCGAACGTAACTTAAGTCATAGGCGGTCAAGACGGAAATTACATCATCATAAGTTTGTTACCGAAATTTAATTAGTGAGTAGTAGCTTTTTTTGAAAAAAAAAAAAAAGTTGACCGGCAATAACTTTTGGCTACGATTTAAAAATATGGTAAAAAAAGTTTCAAACCGTAAGTGAGTGTAGTACCTTTTTTAGAAAAAAACTTTGACCGGCAATAACTTTTGGCTACGATTTCAAAATATGGTAAAAAAACTTCAAACTTTACGTCTTTACGAGATCTTCGACTTGAAAAAAAATAATATTGTTTTTTGAATTTATAGTTAGGAATTACGATCGGTCAAAGTCTTTTGACGGAATAAACTTTGACCGATAAGATTTCTCAGGTAAAAGTTCCTAATGCAATGATTTCTTTTTTCCAAATTCATTTTCTTAATGAGATATTTAATTTGGGGAAAAAAAACTATTTTCTTCTGAAATCGTAGACAAGACTTATTTGCGGTCAATGTTATTTTCCAAAAAAAGAGAATTGGATTATTGTTAAAAATGAAAAAAATTAGGAGTACAAGTGAGAAAATCTATAAATTTATTATTGTTAAAATCTTCCCTTAATATAAAAGCTGAGTTTTTTCCAGCCTTCCTATTGGCCGGAAAAAACTCACCTTTTTTCCCTTTTTCTAGGCAAGTGAGACCTACACGATTTCAATAACATTTATTACTCTATCTCATACTGATACAAACTATCCTACTTTCATTAGTACATAATATAATATATTTATATAATATGATAACCTATTATATACGTAATTGCTCATTCATGGACACATTTTACTCTTTCATGGACTCTTTCCCATAACTTTTCCATTACATACCCTTTTCTAAAAAACCAAGAAAGCATGCTTCTTTTTTCGTTTTCTTCTCTTCTAATAAAAACTAATTAAATTAATTGTAATCTTTTTAAAATCATCAAATGTAAACTTCAATTCATATACTTAAACAAGTAATTATTTTAACTTTATCATCAATATATTAATTTTTTGTAATCAAAATCAACCATCTTTACAAATTAAATTAGGCAAAATACTACAATTAGGGTTCATTGAAGAAGTGGTGGTTGGAGGTGGCTGGGGTCGGGCATCTGGTCGCCGGAAGGGGAGAAGGCAGGGAGAGGGTTGTCGGCGCAGGTCGCAGATTACAAAGGGGCTAGGTTGCGGTGGGCATAAGCATTCTGGTGGGTGTGTGAGCATCTGAGGCGGAAGGGAGGGGATGGCCTTGTGGTGGCAGTGGAGGGGGAGGAAGGGTGGCAGGTCTGGGAGGGCGGCTCTCGCCGGTGGTGCACGGCCGATTAGAAGGGAGCAGTGAGACGGTGGTGGTTGTTGGGTTGGTGTTGGTGGTTGATTGTTGAAAGGAGAGAATCGGAAGGGTTAATAAAATTGAGGGAAACAATGGTGATAAATGGAAGGGGTAAGATGGTAAATATTGTCCATGATTGAGTAAATCATGACCATGAAAGAGCAACACTCATTATATAATATGACTTATGACTTATATAATAATAATAATTAAGTCCATCAATTTAATATATATATATATATATATATATATATATATATATATATATATATAGAGTTAGGTTCAAATGAGTCTTTCCTTAACTTTGAGTCCTTGAGTCCTAATCCAAGCCATTGGATCAAGAGGATGAATGACTAGGATTAAAACAAAATGGAGGGTCAAGATTGTGAGACACACACAATCCAATCTCTTCAAACCCTAATATATATATATACCCTTTTTCACTCATTTTCTTTCATTTTCACATTTCTCATTCTCTTTCTACCTCCTTTCTCTCTCTAACATCCTCTTTAAAAAAAAAAACCAAAGAAAAAAAACCCTAACCCTCTCCCACCGGTCCACCACCCCCACCCCCACCGGTCCCCTCCCCCGACGCCGCCATGCTCCCGCCTCCCCTTGCTCCGCCGCCCTGCTCCGGGTCCGTCCGCCTCCCTCCTCCTCCGCCTCCCTCCTCCTCCGCCTGCCTCCTCCCCCGCCTTCCTCCTCCTCCGCCTGCCTCCTCCCCCGCCTTCCTCCTCCTCCGCCTGCCTCCTCCCCCGCCTTCCTCCTCCTCCGCCTGCCTCCTCCCCCGCCTCCCTCCTCCTCTGCCTCCCTCTTCCCCCGCCTCCCTCCTCCTCTCTTTTTTTCTTTTTTTTTTTTCTTTTCAGATTTGATTTCATATTTAGTTCTCTTTTTTATTTTTTAAAATTTTTCTTCATAATCTGATGTTTTTTTTATTGTTTCCTTGTTTTTTTTATTTTGTTGGTGGTTGTTTTTTTTAATTTGTATCATCAAATTTATTTAATCTCGTTTTAGATCTGAAAAAAGGTTAAAAACTACCGCTATTTCAAATCTCGTTTTTTATTTTTCAGATTTGTTATGTTTTTTTATTTTTTATTTCAAATCTATGTTTTATGTTAGATTCGTTTTTTACTAACCTTTTTTTCAGATTCGTTATTAATTATTTAGTTTATCCAGGTTTTTTTTTTCAGATTTCTTACGTTTATTTCTCATTTTTTCAGATTTCTAGATCTTTTTCATTTTTCAGATTCACTTTCTTTTTTTTAATCTTGGTTTTCATTTTTAAAATTTCTAGATCTCATATTTTTTTTTTAATAACCACCACCAATGTTTTTCTATTTTTTAACTTCTCTTTTTTTTATATTTTATTTTTTGACTAAAGATTCAAAATTATGAACTAAAATTACACTAGTATGGACTGAAGTTATACTATTATGTACTAGAGTTTCACTAGTACGTACTAGAGTTTCACTAGTACGTACTAGAGTTTCACTAGTACGTACTAGAGTTTCACTACTATGTACTAGAGTTTCACTACTATGGACTAAAGTTTCACTACTATGGACTAAAGTTTCACTACTATGGACTAAAGTTTCACTATTATGGACTAAAGTTTCACTAGTATACACTAAAATTTCACTATTATGTACTAAAGTTTTACAATTATGGACTACAGTTTCACTAGTATGTATTAAAGTTTCACAATTATGGACTAAAGTTGCACTGGACTAAAGTTATCTTATTAAGGACTGAAGTTACTTAATTAATGACTATAGTTACATTAGTATGAACTGAAGTTACACTCATAAAAAACTAAAATCACATAAATTTGTTTAAAAATTGTGTAAATTCAAATTTATATAGTTAAAATCACATTTTAATTTAAAGTTACACAAAAAATGGTTAAAGTTTCACTCTTAATGACTAAAGTTCGTCTCATAAAAAAACAAAAATCACATAAATTTGTCTTAAAATTATATAAATTCAAATTTATATAGTTTAAATCACATTTTAATTTAAAGTTACACAAAAAATGGTTAAAGTTTCACTCTTAATGACTAAAGTTCGTCTCATAAAAAAAAAAATCACATAAATTTGTCTTAAAATTACATAAATTCAAATTTATATAGTTTAAATCACATTTTAATTTAAAGTTACACAAAAAATGGTTAAAGTTTCACTCTTAATGACTAAAGTTCGTCTCATAAAAAAACAAAAATCACATAAATTTTTCTTAAAATTACATAAATTCAAATTTATATAGTTTAAATCACATTTTTATTTAAAGTTACACAAAAAAAGGTTGAAGTTACATAAATAATTATTAAAGTTACACTCGGAATGTAGGTGAAAGTCATTAAAACTTACTCATTTTGTTCTAATCTTGTCCCTTCATTTTGTTCTAATCTTGTCCATTCATTTTTCTTTTAATCTTAGCCTTCCATGTTGTTCTAATCTTGTCCCTACATCTCTTTCATCCAAAGGTCAAGATGAGGACTCATGGACTCAATTTTGAAGGTGGACTCATTATAACTTGCCTCTATATATATATATATATATATATATATATATATATATATATATATATATAACTATTGTCATTCAAGACTCATATTAGCAAAGCCGCTACCTTATGTGCTCGCTAATTATTTGACTTAACATCTGATATATTTGAAATTAATTTAGGAGCGTAAGGGAAACACGTGGTGAATTAGGCCCTTCCTTTTTTTTAGTGTTATACTGTTATGCACATTCGTTACATATCATATAAATTCGACCAATGAAATAAATTTAGCATCATCATATGGACAAAACTTGACAAATAGGCGTCTGAGTAAAATTTCACTAGATATGTAACATCCAGCAAAAGCCCTTGTCTCCACTATAGTGGTGCAAAATCTTAATACTCAAATTCACTAGATATATAATTATATAAATCATCCTTGTTCTCACTTCTGTTTCTACTTTATATATCCTAAAAATCTTCATCCATCTCCAAGTTAATTTAAATACTTGGTATCCTGGTCATATACCTTCTTAGTGCTTGCCCATAATATTTAGGATCTGCCTTTAAATTCTACAATATACAAAAAAAAAAAGCTAATTAGTGATGCGGATAAGGGATGAAATTTGATACCAAACCAAAAATCTCATCCAACAGGCTCAAATTCTCTACTAAAACTTCAAATACCTACAATATGTTGTGCCAGTGTAAAATAAAAAAAATATCCAAGGGGTTGCCTACTTTCGTGCCTAGATTCATGCTTATGAAAATTATAAATAATTTACCGAGTATTATTGTAGGTAGAGGCTGAGAATATTTTGTAGTAGTAGTGTAATATAACGAGTATAGATCGGAGTTGGATGTATGGGAAGCGAGATTTCTATTTCCTACAAAGGCTTGATGAATTTATCTGTCATGCTGTTGCACATAAAAAACCATATGGGAATGACGAGCAACTCATTTGTCCGTGTAGTGTATGTAAGAACCACATAAAAGTAAGTTGTGTAATGGAAATGTGGAATCATTTGATAATGAAGGGGTTAATTTAAACCTGATTATAATGTGTGGATATGACATGGAGAGAAGGAAACTGAAATGCAAGGTACCTCTTCCAGCGCTGTAAATCGGGGGGGTGGTTTGGGGGGGGGGGATTCGATAACGTGGATGAATATGAGATTCATGGTTTGGACACATAAATCGAGTAGCATTAACCTACCTTTTAGCAATCAATCTCAACAAGCAATCACAAGAGAAGTAAGCTAGAATTCTTCTTCTATAAAGTCGTCACCTAAAATATCATAATAGTAACAATTACTACTATGGACCACCAAGTCTAATGAAATAAGATTAATTACCACATTCTATGACTATTTACCCCCAATTCTAACATCAATAAGGCCAATAATCACAATTTAGGTCTCAATAACTCAAATATCAAGATGATAATAAATACACTACAATCTACAACACTTTTCCCCAATTTCTACGTCTAACAACATCAATTCTATGATATATAATCACTTCCCCCAATTTCTATCTTAACATAAAAACCTAATCTCAAGATTATCATCATAATTCAATCTAAACAACATATAAAAATCTAACAACACTAATCTCATTCTAATCATCAATCTAAACACTAATTACTTACTTATGACACAAGACTATACTTAAATCGCAAGATTCAAGATGAAAATCACTTACAGAGCTTGAGAGAGAGGGACAACAAAGATCTAGAACAATGAATTCTTCAACAATTCCAAAGAAACATTATGGAGTAATTAGAGAGAAATTAGGGATAACTAACTAGAGAGATAATATATATTTTATGAGGGTTTGTGATACTAATAAAGAATTATGAAGAAACAAGAGAGAGAAAGTCCTTTTATATTAAGATAGGTACCAACACGGAATTAAAGTAACAAACAACAGTTACGACTTTTACTCGACCGAGTAACAAGCCACTCGGTCGAGTGATACACACTCGGTCGAGTGCATATAAACTCTGCCGATAGTGCCAACAAACATGGACTCTACCAAACTGACCCCTCGGTCGAGTGAACCTCACTCTTCCGAGTTCACTCTACTCGACCGAGTAGTTAAATACTCAACCGAGTAACATACATATATAGCCGAGTGCCCCTCGACATTTGTCCCGGTAATACCTGAGGTATTACAAAAACATCCAGGGTAACTCAACTTCGCACAACGAATTTGAAACGGGCAGCGTTTCTTCGTTACTTAGAGGAATGAAGCTTGTGACCATGCGTTAAAAAGCTAAGACAATAAGCTTTCTCCTACAACTTTAACCACTTCCAATGGAGTTCTAGAACTCATGATACTACAATTTGAAGTTAACCCTAAGACAAGATCTCTCCAATTCCCTTGACATATGTTTATGCTTCCCTACTAATCTTTCAAACTCAAGGTGTACTTAAACGACCACAATTCGTTTTATAACCTTAGAAAATGACTGGTATTACACCATGGCCCGTGACCATTACTAGGCTTTAAAATATGTGGTTCTACAGCCATCCAAGCACTAGAAACTTACCCAGTTTTCAAGATCAAATTTGATGTTTTTCTGACTCTTAAGTCAATGTAGAATAGAATACGCCATATTGATATCAGGATTTGGATCCTTAGACAATATGTTTGGTCCTTAAATGTTCATAAAAGCTATTCAATCTTTTCATAAATGTAATCAATTTCTCCCTCGATACAAATTCTAGAGCTTGCTTGAGAATATTGCAAATACATTTATCGATAGCATTACATCTACAATCAGAAAAGTCTTCTAATTCATCTATATCATACCAACGCCTTTTAAATATATTGAAATATTCAACAATTGAGTCATTGTCCTGATAAATATTTTAATTCTTTTTTCATTGGAAACTAAAGGTTTATCGGGTTAACCACACCTTTCGCGAATTTCTGACCAGATTAGAGCATCAGATTTAGCGGACATGTATGCTTCATCGGTTCAATGCATGATTATTTTCACAATCCAACATCGTACCATCTTCGAGTCACATCTCAACCACTGTTGCAGCTTAGTTGAAGTAGAAGTTCGCCGTAGTTTCGTTTGCAAATCCTTGCTTATTCTTGGATTTGAGTGTAAGAAGAACTATTCTATTCAAGTGTGGATAATGCTGACCATTAAACATCATCTCATGCCTGGATAAATTAAACCGCTTGAGAAAGAAGCAGAGGATCATCATATACATTTATGTATTCCGCATCTGTGTTGTCCGGCATTTTGATTGAAAAGGATTAATTTTTTTGAAATATTTGAAATTGAGAAGAGAATTAGATGCGTATTTAGAGAATTAACTCATGAATTGTGATTGCGAATTATCAAATTTGACTAGATGCAAGGAAATTGAAGCAAAAGACTCGAAAAATCGAAGATTTCTGACGAAGCTAATTTTTAAGGGTTTTAGGACGATAACTTTCCAGAAACAAAGTAGATTCTAGCTAAGAGAAGAGACAAGAACTTATCGTACTTTGATATCATTTGAAGACGTGGAATCATGTGTGAGCTAGCAATAATGGAGGATACATCGCCATTAATGAGAAAAACTAGCAGATGAATTACGCAGAGTTCTGTTTAAAGTGTAGAGAAATGATGTAAATAAAGAAAATGATTGTATTAACCTACGAAGATATACAGAGAGTTAGTTATATACAAAAGGCCGATGATTGTATTAACAGCCTTTAGTTAGTAACTCTAATTAAGGTTAGTTAATAACTAACAATGGTAACGAACTATGTTGGTAATCTTCACATCATACATAAAATCTGTTGGTCTCATTAAAAGTGGAGTGCGTATCTTGTATCTGTAAGTCGAAGGGTAAGTGGGGAATTAAATAGATTCTTACTTGCCCTTAGACTTGATAAACGGGTCAATTGGATCGGGTTCGGGTCGGGCCAATTCGGGTCAGGTCGGGTTATTTTGGGTTTTGGGTCTTTTTCAGATAAGTTGATCTGGTAAGTTTCGGGTCAAGGTCGTTTTCGGGTTAATGATTAAGAAAAATAAATTGCATTTTTTCGGGTTAGTAGTTTCGGATCGTGTCATTTCGGGTTATTTTTGGGTCAACGCACTTCGGGTCAAGTTTGGATCGGGTCATTTCGGGTCAGTTTCGGGTTATTTTCCGGTTTTGCAGCTCGGGTTAGTTTCGGGTCTCGGGTCAGCCTTTTCGGGTCGGGTTTGGTTAATTCGGGTTTCGAGTTATTTTCGGGTTTTTTTTTAACTCGGGTTAGTTTCGAGTCTCGGGTCAGCCTTTTCGGGTCGGGTTGCTTTTGTCAGGTCTGCTTGCCCTTCCACCTGCCTCCTTATGTAAGAGGATCCGACCTGTTTTCAATTAAGATGATTATGCACCGTTTTCAATTCGAATTTGTGACATAAAATATAGAGTCTATTAAATGATAGATTCTATATAAGGGCGTGTAATAAAAGTTTAAAAGGTGGTACTAAATTTCGATATCATTGGAATACGCTCTAAATATGTGACGTGGCAAGCAATGTTATAATCCTACGTGTCAAGTATACTAATCTAGCGGACTTTCTATTGCGCCGACGGCAGCAGTGGACCAGGCCTTTGATTTTCCAAGCCATCGCACACACATGAGAACAAGCAAGATAGCCAAGTCAAAGTCAAGAACACAAACTTTGACTCTCCTTATAATACAAATTAGTATTCTTTGTTAATTAACATTATTATAATACCCATTTTACCCTTTTCAACGGTCAAACATTCCAATTTATGAGCTTCTTAGAAAGACCCTTCAAAGGACCTTCCTTTTCAAGGCTCCTTCACCCCTTTTATCAAGTCATACCACCTCTTATTATTACACTTCCTCTTCTTACCAAAACCCACATATTTCTCCTCATTACAAATGTCTTCAATTGCTAGTATAGACCACAATTCCTTCAATAATAGTAGCTTCACCTTTACTAACGTTATGACTTCTCCTTTTACCGATTTTTTCAATAATAACAACAACGACGACCACAACAACAACAACAATAACGATAACGATGATCGAATCAAAAGGAATAATAGTACGAGTGCATGGGGTGGATTTAATCAGCTTGTCGAAGCGCCTAAGTTCAAGTCCATGGCTCCCGCCTCTCTTTCTGTATCGGACCCTAACTCCTTTTCGAATACGACTCCCAGTTTATTTAGTCCTTCTATCTTCTTGGATTCACCTCTTCTCAACGTAAGTTTTTCTATGTAAGACGGTTTTATATTAAGACTATACACTTTTAAATAAAAATAAGAGTCAGCTCAAGTGATAAGGGCTCTGTTACTCCATCCTTTCATTTGAACCCAAGAAAGTTTGTATTAACTTTAAGATCTGAATTTGTGCAGAATTTCCCATCTCCTACAGTAGGAGCTTTTGGTGGTGAGAATTATAAATGGGGTGTTACTAATGGAAGTCAACAAGGTGCTAAGGAAGAAGCAAATACCAACAATTTCACATTTCATGCTCCAAATACTACTACAGTGAGTTTATTTCCTTTATCATCCTTTATTTTGCTAAATTGAAATGCAATATGTCTCATTTTAAACAGTTATTTTCGCGAAGTCTTCGGACGGTTATGTGATCATTTTATGATCGGATGTAAATGGTTATATTTTGACTTAAAAATATGATCATTTACAATCTTAGTATAAAATGGTCACAGATAGGTCGTCTGAAGGTTTTGGACGAAAATAACGGTGTGAAATGAGAATTTGCTGATGAAATGATAACTAAATGATGAATTTTAACATCATTTCGAACCTGATGGATTGTAATTTATTAAATAAATCTTGAATTATTGGTTGGCGAGGATATTTTTCAGCCACTTGTAGGAAATATTAAATGCCAACTTGCTAAGATTGGTATGAAGACTTTGTGTTAAGTCGTCTCATGCAATAGTATTAAAGTCAAGTCAATGCACAAAACAACAAAACCAAGTAATTGCCGAGTAATAACTAAATAGGAGTGTATCATATTTCCTTATATAATACTTCGTATTTTAGTCAAGCAAATTGATTCTAGAAGACCCATTTGAGTTAAGAAATAAATCACGCTACTAATATTATAGGTTATTATCTTATATTCTCACCTAATTACATTTGCACGAGTGTTTTACATAAGTCGTTCTCAGATTTGAGACGATTACTTCAATCGTATATGTTACGTCTCCATGAATGTATTATGGAGTAATATTGAATACAAAATTACACAAGTTATGTAATTTGTCAATATGAACATTTAATTGAAAAATGAGAACGACTTATATTATACTCCGTAATATAACGTATGATCCTCGTTTTAACATGTGAATCCCGGGGTTATTGAATATGCAGGAAGGCTGGAATATGAATGAACCCAAGAAACAAAATAATACAAACAGCAATGAACAAACAAGTTCACAAACCGGATTTAACCCGAATCAAATCATACCGCTACAAATGATTACTACACAGTCAGACCCAAATCTACAAAGGAACTACAACTCTCAACCAATAGTTCAGATGAATAGAGCTCAAAAAAGAGCTGAAGATGGATACTGTTGGAGAAAATATGGTCAAAAACAAGTAAAGGGAAGTGAAAATCCAAGAAGTTATTACAAGTGTTCATACCCAAATTGCCCAACAAAGAAGAAGGTTGAGAAATCGCCAGAAGGACAAGTCACTGAGATTGTTTACAAGGGAAGTCACAATCATCCAAAGCCTCAACCTGGTAGAAGATCAATGGCTCAAAACTGTCAGAACAACGGATTTGAATCGTCTGAAGCTTCTAACGCTGTAATTGCCTACGGTCAGCCAGAGTACTCTGCCTTTACCCCTGAGACTTCTTCGGTTTCACTGAATGATGATGACGAGTTTGATCAGAACTCCGCTGTTAGTAAGTCGGTCAAGGATGATGAGAGTGAGCCTGAACCAAAAAGATGGTAATTTTTCTCAACATTTTGATGATGGTTGTTTGACAGCTGTTAGTTTGAGAATTTTTGTTCTAATTTTCGATGTTGTTTTACAGGAAGGGTGAAACTGAAGCTGAAGTTATGTCAGGATATGGTAGTAGGACAGTCAAGGAGCCAAGAGTAATTGTTCAAACTACGAGTGAGATTGACATCCTTGATGATGGGTTTCGATGGAGAAAATACGGACAGAAAGTCGTCAAGGGTAACCCCAATCCAAGGTCAGCATCCAATTTAATCTCCTGCAGCTTTAATATAAATTTGCTAGTTTTTATTACAGTTACTAATATATATTTGGGTTTTGTGGTATGACAGGAGCTACTACAAATGTACAAGTACTGGTTGCCCAGTAAGGAAGCACATTGAGAGGGCGTCCCATGACACGAGGGCTGTAATAACCACCTACGAGGGGAAGCACAACCATGACGTTCCTGCAGCGCGTGGTAGTAGTGGTTACAACAATGCGGCTATTCCAGTTAGACCATCACCTATTCCCAGTCACCCTAACCATTCAAGTAACATGAAACCTTATAGTAACAATACAAGCTCATCGAGGACTGAAACACAGTCACCCTTCACCTTACAGATGCTGCAAAACCCCACCAATTTTGGGTTTTCCGGGTTTGGAAATCCTTCTGAAGCCAAGGAAGAACCAATGGACAGCACATTTCAAGAATTTTTTTCGCTTGAATATCAATGAACACCCAAAAGGGAGATCTTGGTACGGTTTAGTGAATCTAATAGGATTAGAATCATGTACGAGTACCTTTTATATGCATAAAAGTTCCGAGTCCATGGATTTTGAAAATCCTAAACCTCTCACTCAATAAGCCTACTTAGGTATATTTGTTTATTTTTTTCTTGTATAGCAAAGTAGACATGTATCATCAGAACCAAGTTATACATCAATACTATAGTAGTTCAGCTTTGTATCAATAATCAGATAAAATAGAATAAACTGTGTTTTTTTTTCCTTTTTCCGCCCTTCTATAAACAGTAAGACCAGAATTCTCCCTGGAAGGGACTGTACTATTCACAGTTGTTGGAACTGCTGAAAGATTACTTTTTACTTCCTTGTTCCTTGGAGCAATATAAAGCCAAGACTCAAGACCAAGTGAAAAGCATTTCTTGTATCAATAAGTCTTGCTGAAAACAGTCACATTTCATCACAGTTGTAGACGGAGCAAAATGTCCCCATTCTAAGAAGAAAAAGTGACCATGTGACAAACAATCTATTATAGCTTAGAAAATGGTATTGGTTACATTTTCTCTTTAATGGGTCACATTTTACTCCGTCTACGATTGTGACGAAAATGTCCGTTTTCGATGAGAATTTGCCTTCTTGTATACCATGTACTTTGGCATTCGTTTTTTGATAACTTAAAGGCTCTCAATTTATCACATTGTTCAGAATGAATGAAGTAAAGGCTTAAAGGCAAAACACAAGTCCAAGATAAAAGCATGTTTTTTATAAGCAAAGGGTAATGATAACGCCTGTTAAGATAGTTGAGAGGAAATATGTTGTTGTATTATTATTAGAATGGTAACCTATTTATACAAGATGAATTACACCAAACGGAGGCCTAGTACATTGTATCTACTAGATTGAATACAATAAATGGAGGCCAAAGACCATTTTGGAATTACACCAAAGACCTTCTTGGAATTACACC
Source organism: Heliosperma pusillum (assembly GCA_022085475.1). Taxonomy (NCBI): domain Eukaryota; kingdom Viridiplantae; phylum Streptophyta; class Magnoliopsida; order Caryophyllales; family Caryophyllaceae; genus Heliosperma; species Heliosperma pusillum. Next base: position 43,727 of record JAIUZE010005543.1, read on the forward strand.
AAAGACTACACTGTAATCCGTAGAATTCTAACAACGCCACTTTGAAAATATACTTTGCCATTCGTTTTGTGATAACCTATGACTTAACAGCTCTCAATCTATTTCCTTGTTTCAAATGAATGCAGTAAAAGATAGCTAGTGAGTAGTGACTGACTATCAAGCTACCTTGAAAGTGAACAACATGAAGGTCCAATATTAATTATAGATCGTGCAACTTTATTGGCCTCGCTAAAGCATAATTGTAGCAAAAGATTGTGAAGGCAAATAATGATTAAAGTTTGAAGTTTTTTATGCATTATCAGATCTTCATCCCAGTCTACCGTGTAGTTTCATTCTCTATATATAAGTGAAACTAGAGTGATGACAATAGCATGCATGTCATTTTCTGAAATCCTTTTTTAGGAGCAGGAAAGACCAATTTGAGCAAGGATATCTGACCTGAAACATTCTTAGATCTTAAGTCAACAATATTTGATCACTCCTTGGAATTGATTATACTACAGTTTGACTTCAATTCTGCACAAGTGTATTTAACTAGAACTGACCAACATTCAAATGTGGGTGATTTAGTATTAAAATCCAGAAGAAGATCGAAGAAAAAAAAAATACAAGACAAGAACAAAAAGAAGAGTCAAGGGAAGTGATTGATAAGCATAAGTAGACCTGGCAAATGGGTCAAACGGGTCGGGTTTGGGTCGGGTCAGTTTGTGTCGGGTCATCTCGGGTTTGCTCAATCTTTCGGGTCGGGTCGGGTCGGGTCGGGTCGGGTCACTTTCGGGTTTGGGTCACTTCGGGTTTGGGTCATTTCGGGTATGGGTCATTTTGGGTCGGGACATTTTAGATTCACATCCGATTTATTTAGGCCATTTTAAGGTCAAAATGATCAAGTTAGTTTTCGAGTCAAGCCCGCGTCGAGCCAAACTCGCACGAGCTGACTTGACCAAGCCGAGTTTGAGCTGCACGTGGGCCGTCTCGTCTCATTATCACCCCTAATCACAATAAATTTGGTCATTTAGGATCATTTCAAATTGGTTTGTCTGTAGGTCGGTGGTTTCGGGTCGGGTTATTTTGGGTCGGGTCTCTTTCGGGTCAGTCAAGGTTCGGGTCGGGTCTGGGTCGGGTCGGGTCGGGTCGGGTTTCGGGTCATCCTCGGGTCAGGTAATTCCGGGTCGCTTTCGGGTCTTGGGTCAGCCTTATCGGGTCAGGTTATTCGGGTCGGGTCAGTTTTGCCAGGTCTAAGCATAAGTCATATGGATACTTTGTTACTTCCACAATAGAAAAATCTCAATAGTATGTCAACAATATTATGTTAGTGATTAGTGGCTGTCCAGAAATTCAAGAATAGGAGTGCACAATTAAAAAAAAAGTCGGACAATATAGCAAAATCGTTAAACTTCATAAAAAAAAGTACAAATGCTAAAGATTTAAAGTCATACCATGAGGGAAAAAATCACTGTTTCAAATTAGGGGAAAATAGCAAATTACCCCCAAACGTTTTGGTCTACGTGAAATTACCCCAAATGTTTTAAAATGTGTAATTTAGCCCAAATATTTGAGACTACTGCAAGTTAAATCCATTTTAAAATTGCGGCAATTTTATATAGAACTATAGTGGATGGAAAGCTTTAATTTAGAGACCAAATACGGACAAATGCTCAGTTTTGATGAATCAAATGGACTGGTGGAGTATATTAATTGCTGCTAATCAGGAGTCTGGACTCCGTGATCGGTCAGACTCAAGGTCGTCATAGACTCATAGGTTTGGGAACGTACTTGATGTAAGGTCTATTGTTGGACTACTTATTCTCTAGTCACATAGGCATATCTATGTTCTTTTTCTCATTGTACACCTCGAGTTTCATTGAGTGGTAAGATGAGACATGAGTTGGAGGATTTTGTTTGATCGTGGTGGAGAGGATGGTAGTCGATATAAAATTGCCGGAATTTTAAAATAAGGTTTATTTGCTTATAGTTTTAAACGTTTGACATTTTAAAATATTTGGGGGCAAATTGCACATAGTCTCAAACGTTTGGGGGCAATTTGCTACTTTCCCCTTTGAAATTATTGAAGGTTTTTTATTAACTAAAAAGTTGTACTTCTATAGTTCTATACAACTTGAACACGGCCAATTGAGGTTATATGTGCCTTGTTTTCGTGGATAAAAAAACTCAAAATTATTTTGTTTTTCTACTAATCTAAAATGAAGAGAATAATAAATAATCCGTCCCATCTAAATCTAAGGTAACACTTACCTCATTCAGAGCTTTCAAATCAAACTACTCATTTCTTTTTGGGTAACAAATAAGACCAACTAATCCTAATTTACCCTATATATTTACATAATACTCCGTATGTCATTGTGATAATAAGACCACATCCACCCAACTAATATTAAATGCTCATGTGGTCCTACTTTCATTCCAATACTACCCTTCATTTTTTATGTCTTTTTAAAACGTGTGTTCTCTCCCATGTTACCTTTGGTGTGGATGGGAGGGAGTATATATACACAACAATACTACCCTTCCTTTTTTATGTCTTCTTAAAACGTGTGTTCTCTCCCATGTTACCTTTGTTGTGGATGAGAGGGAGTATATATACACAATTGAGATTTCAAATTGATAAAATTGGAGACGAAAGTTAAAGTAATAAGTAATCAAAATTCACAATGCAAAATACAAATAGACAATAAAGAATCAAAATAAATTTGAAAAATATCATATAACAAACCAATTAGAGAGAAAATGAAACTAGCACTCTACCTTTTAAAAACTGGGAAGACGGAAATTGAAAATTATTTGAAAGCAAATTGTAATGAAAGGGACGAAAGGAAGGTAGGAAATTAAAGATGTAGTCAAAAGGTGGAAAAAAAAGGAAAAATGGAAGCTGAGAAGGTTCGAACCCAAACCAAGAGTCTAAATGCCAATAGTCTTTCCCGCTGAATCACTTGACAATCTTCATCTTTATGATACGGAAATCATACTTATACTTGTGGTTTGCTTTATTGAAAAATTAGAAAAAAAAATTCCCCCAACCAAGGGTGCGCACGTGCGGTGCTGTGCGCATCTCTGGGTCCGCCACTGTTAGTGAGACTGTTTAGCAAGTAATTTCTGTTAGCTTATTTGACCAAAATTTCAAGTAACTTATTTTTTTGAAGGTGTTTGACAAGTAGCTTATTTACACAAATAAGTTACCTGAAATGAAATGTTACATGAAGTAGCATTTGAGATTTCGGGTACCTGAAATGGTTTTATATTCCTATTTTGCCCTTTCAATCAATGATATTAAATTGTTATCATGTCCATTTATATCATTTCACAAAAAAATCAGCTACTTTTTTGCCAGTTTACCAAACGATTTTTTATATAATCAATCACCTTATCAGCTCATAATTTTCAGTTGTCTATTTAGGTTTCAGTTATCTTTTCAGTTTTCAGCTATCTTTTTAAGTTTTCAATTACCTTTTTGGCTAATTTTGCCATACAGTGTCTTACTTTATCGACTGTTAGCGACATAGCGCTCAATTAAATCTTGACACTAAATTCATTACATAAGGGGAAAGTTAAAGAATAAAAGGGTAATCCAATTACACATTTAAAATTCAGAGAGGATTAGGCCCAAGAAGATCACCTTGGGATAAGAGCCCAGTAATAATGATATCAAGAGTTCTATCTTCTCCATTCCTTGGGATAAGAGCCCAGGGCCTGATGGGTATAGTAGTTGTTTTTTCAGAACTAGTTGGGATATTCTTCAGGAGGAGATTTGCAGGGCTATAAAGGATTTTTTTGTATCAGGTACACTCTTGAAACAAATCAACTGCACAAATCTTGTTTTGATTCCTAAGATTGAGAACCCTGTCTCTGTTAAAGATTTTAGACCTATTGCTTGTTGTAACACAATCTATAAGATTATAGCAAAGATCTTATGCAACAGGCTGACTTCAATCCTTCCTGATATTGTCAATTCTGCACAGTCTGCCTTCATTAAAGGAAGGAGTATTATGGGCGATATTCTGATTAGTCAGAATCTTATTAGACTATATGCTCGTAAATCTGCCTCCCTAGATGCCTAATCAAGGTGGATCTTAGGAAGGCATATGACTCTATTGAGTGGTGCTTTGTGTAGCATATACTAACATGTTTAAACTTTCCTCCTCACTGTATTAAGATGCTTATGCAGTGTATTACCACCACTACATACTCTCTGGTGCTTAATGGTGTTCCTCAGTGTTTCTTCCATAGTAAGAAAGGACTCAGACAAGGAGACCCCCTCTCTCCTCTTATTTTTACCTTATGCATGGAATACTTGAGCAGAATGCTGAATGTTGTGAGTCAGACTAAAGGATTTAAATTTCATCATTTGTGTAAGAGTCTAAGGTTAAATCATTTACTCTTTGCTGATGATTTGTTAATCTTCTGCAAAGGAGATTTTAAGTCCATTTTCATGATAATGGAAGGTTTCAGGTATTTCTCTTCTGCCTAAGGCCTCCATATTAATAATGACAAATCTGATATTCTTTTGAATGGTGTAAAACCTAATATTGAAGTACAAATTCTGGAACATACTGGTTTCAAGAAGGGGTCCTTACCCTTTAAATATTTAGGGCTCTCAATGTCACACAAGAGGCTCACTAAAGTTGAATGTAATGTCATGGTTGAGAAGATGATAGCTAGGATCAGAGGATGGAATAAGAGAAAAATCTCTTACACAGGTAGATTAATACTTGTTAAATCTGTACTCAGCACAATTCATAATTATTGGGCTCAAATCTTTGTGTTACCTTTTTGAGTATTGGATAAGTTGAAGGCCCTGTGTAGGAATTTCCTGTGGGAGGGTGAAGAAACCTATTCAAAAGCCCCTTTGGTTGCTTGGAACTACTTATGTAAGGGCAAAGATTATGGGGGCCTAGGATTAGTTGATACTAGACTGTGGAACATTGCAGCTGTGGGTAAGTTGGTGTGGTGGATAGATTTGAAGAAAGATCATTTATGGATTAAATGGATTGATAAAGTATATCTTAAAGGTAGAGTTTGGTTAACTTATAACCCAACTACTTACAGTTTCATGGTCTTGGAGGAAAATCTGTGAAGTAAAGAACATCTTACTACCTGCTCTGAGCAATGGGAAATGGCTGGATGCTGAAACTCCTTATACTATTTCCTGTGGATACTCTTGGTTAAATGATAATGCTGAAGCTAGAATGGATTGGTGCAGAATTGCTTGGAACAGATTTAATATTCCAAAGCAATGTTTCATCAGCTGGCTCTTATGGCAAAGGAGGCTACTCACCAAGGATAGACTTAATAGAATGGGCATTACTACTGACAATCTGTGTTGGCTTTGTGGTGTCCAGAATGAAGACCATAGACACCTCTTTGAAGACTGCATGTTCACTACAAAATGTTATGTTGTGCTGGCTACTTGGATTCAGGAGAATGTACATGATTTATTTCAGGCTGCAATGCTGCTGAGATTGAGGCATATGACAGGATTCCAGAGGAAGGTCTGCTGGGCTTTGATAACTGTTGTGCACTATGGTGTATGGCAGGCTCGAAATGTCTGCAGAAGTGAGCAATTTGTAATACACCCAGGAAAGCTGATGATCCAGATCAGAATGGAGATGAGGATGAGGCTGTTGAATGTTCAGTTTTGACAAATTTTAGATAGAGACATTAGCTGGTGTAGGGGATTAAATTTGATGTAATTTGCTTTACATGTATCACACTAGTTTATGTAGAGGCACAATGAACACTAATGATGTAATTGCCTTTTGAAATCTATATATACTTACATTGGTACCAAAAAAAAAAAGATCACCTTAAAAAGGTATCATAGTAACACTGTAAGAACAAAAGAGAAGGATAACTTATTGACGAATGGAGCTTTCATGTTGTGTCGTGGGAGGCGCAATTAGCTTGAAACCTATTGCGGTACGATAGTGTCAAATCGAGTCGTATCAATTAGGATAATTTAGTTACCTATTAATGTTAATTTATGGGTCTTTAGTATTTGTTTTGTATTAAGTAATTCTGTAACAACCCGAAAAGTGCCCAATTTTTCTAGTACAAATATTTACTAACACTTTTCAGCAGACTTAAGTTTTTAAAATAGAATTTATTGTTTCGAGTCGTATTTTGAAATTCCGCGTTCGTATTTGGAATTTCTGAGAGATTTCGTGAAAAGGCCGTTTTTAGTCATCTTTGACTTTTCTTGACTTTTTAAGTCGTCTTTGACTTTCCTTGACTTTTTAAAAGTCGTCATCGACTTTTCTTGACTTTTAAGTCGTCATAAACTTTTTCTTGACTTTTAAGTCATCTTTGACTTTTCTTGAATTTTAAGTCGACTTTGACTTTCGTTGACTTTTCCCGACTCGCCTTGTAAGTTGAAGACCGAAATTTTATTTAAAAAAATAATATTTTTGATTTATTTTTATAAAGATTTATTAAGATTTATCATAATTTAATATAATTATTTTGAATTTATTCGGAATTTAAAGAATAACTTTTACGGTTTTTAACCGAACATCATTTAACTATTCCCGACTCATCGTAAATTCCGTAACAAACTCGAAACTCGACTTTGGCATGAGTCACGCGCCCATGTCATCGTTTTCCACTCACTGGAGATATTTTAATTCTTTCGATTAAACTAATACAAATATCTTAGATAGTTGTTACTTTATCGATCCGTCAACGGAGATTTCGCAAATCGAGAAAAAATCAGACCCGGTTCTTGCCAATTCTACACGGCTCATTCACCCTCTAATAGGGCTTGATATTTTCATTACTTTTGATTACAATATCATAATATCTAGATATTTATTAACGTTATCGATCAGTTAACGAAAATTACGCAAAACGCTCGAAATCAGATCCGTCTTCTCACCATCCCACACGGCTCCTAAGTCCTCTAATAGGACTAGATATTTGTCTCTCTTTTGATTATTAATAGCATAATATCATGATATTTAGTTTAATTAACTTTATCGTTAATTATATTTAATCGTTTACCGTAAAATAATTATTTAACGCGAGTCAATTACGTAACAACAATTTCAAAACCCGACATTCCTTTTTGCCTATAATTACACGGCTCCCTCACCCTTCACTACTCACTAACAACTTTTCATCTTTCAACAAATCAAATTAAGATCTAAATATCACTTTCTTCATCGTTCTTCATTTGTTCTTCGTGTTCTTCAATTGTTCTTCATCGTTCTTGAGCAAAACCTTCATAAAATCTTCATCTCTTAATTAAATCCGTCCTAACTTATATTTCTAGACTCTCCTCTTCGCTCCCCATCTTCACGTACGGTTTAATTTCAATTCCGTCAAGATCGTTTTCAACACTTTAATTATGCGAAATTAAGTTTTAAGTTCTAATAATGTTTTTCTTGTCATTTCTTATAGGGGAAGATTTTGAAGACGAGTTTGGAGACTCGTATATTTTGGGTGAAGATTAGTAGGAGGGTTTCTTATTATATATACTTCTTATTATTTTGGTGCTAAGTGGTTTTGCTAGCTAAGGTAACAATTCCGATTTACTCGACGAAATAATGTCACATAGCCTTTAGTTTTTGTTCATGTTATGGTTTTGATGATTTTAGTAGTAACATAGCCTTTAGCTTTTGTTTTATTTAGTTTTTGGTTCATCTTTGTTTTAGTTCATGTTTTTATGATTTATGGATTTTTAGTAGTAATATGATAAGTAGGATGATTTTTATGTTGTATGGAGTTTTTATGTTGTTTAGTGTTCTTTATGAATTTTGATGATTTTTCATAAGTTATGATTTTTATGTTGTGTAGGAAATTTATAATATGTTTAGTGTTCTTTAGGAATTTTGATGATTTTTCATAAGTTATGATTTTTATGTTGTGTAGGAAATTTATAATATGTTTAGTGTTCTTTAGGAATTTTGATGATTTTTCATAAGTTATGATTTTTATGTTGTGTAGTATTTTTAATCATGATTTTGTATGATGGTTGTTAAAATGAATGTTGTTAATTAAAAACATGTTAGAATTAATTTGGAATTAGGGGTTGTTGTTTTGGTGGTGGCCGGAAAAGGGTGGTGGTGAACCGGACCAAACCAGCCGGTCCAGGCCGGTCTGGGTTGGTCAAGGGTGGGTCCGGGTTTTGGTTTTTGGGTTGTGTCGATGTTTGATTGTATGTTGTTGTTTTGACGGGTTTTAATTATGTTAAGGCATGCGGGAAATATTAGAAATCGGTTTTAGAAAGTTAAATCAAAACAGCCCATTAGCCAATCACCGTGGGCCCAGTCCAGGCCCATGTTGGGTCGGCCCAAAAGTCAAGCCCGTGGGTCCCACTTTGGGACTTGTGACGGTTTTTGAGTTATCGTCATTTTTATCGTGTTTTGTAATATTTAGCAAGTGGGAAATGTTAATAAGTAAAATATTTAATTAAAAAGGTTTTTCATAAAATTATTATTTCTCACATGTTAGAAATTATAAGACGAGATCGTAGTTTAATTTATATCCTTTAAGTCAAGCGGGTTTTTGGTATGATTAATAATTCACATGTTAGAAGTTTTAATAAAATAACATGTAATGAATATGTTGATTTTATGTCAAGTCTATTTGGTAAAGACTCTGTTTCTAGCCGGTTTGACCAAACGGGTTTGGTCAAACTAAGATCTAGTCAGCCCCGTTTTGACTGATGACCCGTCGCGGGACTCGGGTCGGGGATTTGTCTTCAAGTAAGGTTTTATTTAATAATATTGAATTAGCCTTAGTAGATATGAGGCGATATGATATTTGAATATGATTTATGCAATTAGTCACATGATAGGATGTTTTCCCGTGACTGTTTGATTATATGGTTGGTGTCGTGTTGACTAAGTACCCATAGAGAATTATGAATATATGGCGTCTTGACCATTCTAATTCTAAATGAGTAGCTTGGACCATGACATAGATAGGCAAGTACTGTCTTTAACGAGTATATGTTCACCTGTGATAGCTTTTGTGTCTCGGCTTGGTGGGTTTATATCCAAGTCGGGGCATGGCTGCCTTATCCATTTTGGGACTGGAGCCAGCTTAAGTACTAGCCATCTCTGCTTAGGGGGTCGCCTAGTAGAGTTTCTCATATACGGTTATGTCATGGGACGGGGAATGGAATAGCTGTTGTCGCTAGGTCTGATCAGTCTAGGACTAGGATGTTTTCCTACCTTGTGGTATAGCCTCGAGTTACAGAAGTCGACTATTGACTGGACTAAGAACTTATGCCTGTTTGTAGAAGTATTGGTCTTTCATGTTTGTATGATTCTATATGAGTTTTAGAAGGTGAGATGCAAGCCGGCTAAGATTGATAGAGTTTGGATTCCCGATTGTTAACTGATTCACATGATTACGTGTTGATTAGGGTTTGAGTGTATCAGGGCCATGTTACATGGTAACCGCTGAGCCAGCATACCAGCTTCCCTACCTCGTGTTATATTTTATTATCGGATTCACATGATAGCTTTCACATGCTAGGTTATATGTTAGTTATTGTTTCATAACATGAAAAGCATATCATATATGTTAAGGTTTTGTATTTTCCATATACATTGCTTTTATGTTATTCATGTTTATTAAACTCGACATTTCGTGGCTGGGAGAACTCGGAGTTACTCCCCACTGACTGTGGCTTCCGTGTTTATATTTAATGCGGTCGAACAGGTGGTGAATGCATATTTGGGGTACATTGACGCGCTAGCGAGCGAAGTATTTACCTTGGACCTATATTCGGTTCTTAGATTGTATATTATTATACACTCTTTTTATTTCCGTATTTATACGGGAGATATGTCTCCCGTCTTGTATATTTCTTTTGTATATTAGTATTTCCGTTTTGTAATGACTCTTGTTATTTTATGACACCTTCGTTATGTATTATCATATTTCTTTTATGTATTTAAATTATTTTTTTTCTTTCCGCAAATTTGAGGGTGTCACAAATTCTTTTAGCCTTTTTTTTATTTACTTGGCTTAATTTGGGAATGGGTTGAATGGGTTAATTGATTTTTATGCAATGGGGTGTATTCTTGTGTGGTTTTGCTTTTTGGTTGTTGTATGTTTTGTGCCTTAAGATAACTGGTTTTGTGCATTATTGGTGAAATCAAGACAAGTTTCTTATACAAAGTCAAATGAAATCAAACCACTTAAGGTAAGGAAAACAAACTTTGTCAAAGTCAAAGTCGAGACAAGGTCAAAGAAAGTCAATGTGGATCAAGTCAACAAAAATCAAACAAAGGCAAATAAATGTGCGAAGGAAGAATGAAGTGCGTCTTGAAAAAAGTTACAATAGTATTGCGCCCCAATTGAATACCCATTTTCTATGATATGTTCTAGACTACTAATAGATGTTTTGTATTAGGTTTTCAACATCTTGGAATTTATTTATCATCTTATACTTAGCTTTAGATTAAGAAGAAAACTTTGGTTAATCTTTGCTTAATGGAAGGCTAAACTTCCTCTTGGTGTGATTAATTCAAAGTTCCCTCTTTAAACACTATATGATGTTCGTGTGAGAATTGATTATCCTCCAATCTATTTCATTTAACTAGTGCAAATCTTAAAAGGATGGTTCAATTCTCTTTTGATTATATGAAGCAAAGTTTGTAAAGTTGTGAACTTGGTTTAAAAATTGCATCTTTATGATATTGAAAGACATGTATTTCACATATAGTATGCTTTAATCGATGTTATGATTTATCCTAGTCTCACTTACTTATTAGTTGTGTTCTTATTGTCCTTGATGAAGCATTTTTAGTGGCTTAGCTATTGAATGTTTTGTTTGGGTAGTGTATTCTTGCATGACTTAGTGCTTGGATGTCATTGTTTTGTGAATTGAGATAATAAGTGGCAAAGAGCTAGAATCTTGCATATTTAGGATGGCTAGTAAGAATTGATTGCACCAAGTTTTTCTCTTTTGTTATTATTGCATAGAAGCTGTTTGTTTAATTGTTTCTTTGACAAAGTTATCATTTTTTATGTTTCTATGTTACTTTTCAACCATCAAATTCTCTATTTATGTTTTCATATACGTTTTTCCATTGTTAATATCATCGTTTGTAATTAGTAAAGTTGGTGGTTCCTAATTGTCATTAGTTTTTTATTAGTAGTTAGTTAGCATTTTATTCCTAATTTTTTTATCCTACCAAATATTTGCATCGTTACTGGGGAAGGCAACAAGGCTAAGGTTAGTTTGAACTTTTGTCTTAAATTTGTATGATTGCCCTTGTGAATATTAGGTGTCAATTACTTATTAAATTTTTTCGAAATAGAAGGTAAGACATAAATATTAAGGATTATCTTTAATATATTAGAAGCATATTGTGCTTCTACCATTAGTTTGTTATAAAAATAAAAATGTCGTAATATTATTGAGTCATATTTATTTATAACATAATCTCAAATTTGTATAATTTCTCCTCCCGAAACAGAAAAATGGCTTCGTCGTTGGCCATGACTATACAAATACACTACGTGCAAGTGTAAGGTCATTATTGTTGACCTAGCTCGAGATACTTTTCATTCCTGGTTCCACCCCTAATTGTGGAGCAGGATATAAAATAACGGGTAAGAAAACAAAGATCATCAAACTAGATGATTTGAAAACTATGTTTTCGTTTTCATTTTTTTTGCTATGGTCCTATAAAGTCTAATTGTTTGAGATTTTGTTGCCTTAGAATTTGTGAAATTTGGTATATTTTATCATTCTTGTTCGATTTATGAATGCTTTTAACTTAGGTAAATGTGAAGACATGGACGAAAGTAAATATTATTTCGCATATAATGCAAAGGTTAACTCATTGAATTATTTCTAAAACATAATCTAACCATTGGCATAAATACGAACGAAGGTGACCGTCGATTAAGCCATCTGGCATAATTATTTTGTCTAAGTAGTGTTAAAGATATTTAACAAACTAAGGCTCTGTTTGGTAATACCTTTCAGGTATGGTTTTGATTAATGAAGTTTTTTTTTTTACAAAAATTTCATGTAGCTTATTTTTTTTGCAAGTGTTTAGCTAGTAGTTTATTTGCCCAAATAAGCTACTTGAAATAAAATGCTACCTAGGGTAGCATTTAAGGTTTCGGGTACCTAATTCTAGTTTATATTCCTTTTTTACCCCTTTAATTTATAACTAGTTTTAAACTCGTGCAAAATAATGCACGGGTTATTTTTAAATCCGTACAAATAATGACGTATAAAAAGTGTATGGATTACTTTTAAATTTCTAATATACGGAATATATTAATACAAATACGTAATGTTCTCAATCCATAATTTAACTACATTATGTATAATTATAACTTGCACTAAAAATTTTAAATTGGTGTGAGATATAAGTACACAAAGTTCAACTTCCAATAACTTGACTAAATGAATTAATTTCTATGTTACTAATAAAATTCAGTCGAATAAAGTGTTAAATTTGTCTAGCCATATAACAATAATAAAAAATAATGTGAGTAATAATATTAATAGTAATAGTATTAATAATAATAATAATAAGAAGAAGAAGAAACTAGGGCATGTTTCTTCTTCTTGTAAAAAGAATAAGGCTCATGTTCCTATCTCACTTTCTGATGATGGCGCGGTTAATATGGGTAAGAACTCTGGTGTCACAGAAGTTCAGAAGGGTTCTAAACTTACCTCTTGTTCAGCTCCCCTGAATCAAATTTGCCTTGTCTAGAGTCTGCCTCAGAATGTCACTTGCTAGGTGGTACCTCAGACTCTCAGAAGAGTATGGGTGCTTTGTAGAGGGTTGATGGCTCAGAATGCTACAAGCTAGGCCAACCCCCTCTGCCAAAGTCTCATGTGCTTCCTACTGAGAGGGTTGTAAATCACTCAGGATACAGTGAGCTAGGGCAAATCTTTGTGCAAGGTAATGATGGTTCTAAGGAAGCTGAGTTACTAGGAGGAGTTGTTGATAAGGTTTCCTCTAAGGGTACTGATGCTATTCTGTCTCCTAACAAATTTGAAGTTCTGGGACAATTTGGTGAAGATGATAAGGTCTCTGGTGCTTCCATTGAAGTGGAACCCCATGATAAACAATCTCTATGATCATTTCAACTTGGTATATTCGTGGTTTTAATAAGGTAGTTAAGCACCTAGAGGTTAATACTTTCCTTAGAGAGAATAATATTGATGTTTAGGTTTATTGAAAACTAGAGTTAAGCAAAATAAAGCCCCTAAAATCTTGTCTAACAAGTTCAAAAGGTTTAGCCACTATACAAATTATAATTCTCATTCTAATGGTCGGATTTGGTTGCTTTGGAATAATGTTACCACTTCTGTGAGAATTCTTGAGGAACATGCTCAAGTTATTCATTGTCAGGTGGAGCACTTTGCTACAGGGAGGGTTTTTCATTTGTCTGTCATATATGGTAGTAACAAACTTGACCATAAACATAGCCTCTGGCAGTCTCTCTCTGCTTTTGCTGATCTAGTTGGTCCTTGGGTCACTATGGGTGACTTTAATGTTGTTTGATATTATCATGAAAAGATAAGTGACACTCCTCCTATATTCTTTGAATTGGCTGACTTTAATGATTGCATGCTCCAATGTGGCGTGAATGATCTTCATGACACTGGGGCTAGTTTTACTTGGTTCAATAAACTAAACATTACTTCTAGAGTGTACTCTAAACTTGATAGAATTATGGTGAACACTGATTGGTTGGTTCAATTCCCTCATACTTCTGCTCAGTTTCTTCCTCCTGGGATCTCTGATCATTGCCCTGCAGTCCTTTCCTTTCATAATGATCTTATTCCTAAGAAGCAATTTAATTTTCTTAACTGTTGGATTGCTCATCCTGATTTCCTTAAGACCATCATGGATGCTTGGGACTGCCATATCACTGGTAATGCAATGTTTCAGCTGATGGGTAAACTGAAAAAGGCCAGGGTGAGTCTTCAGCTACTTCATAAGGAAAATTTCTCTGATATTGGTCAGAGAATTAAAATGAAAAAATTGGAGTTGGCTCAGTGTTTTGATGATCTTCAGAGCCAACCTCTGTCTGCAGCCTTTATATCTAAAGAGAAAGAGGTTTCGCAGGCTTTTATTAAACTCAAAGAGGCTGAAGTTAGTATCCTTTCTCAAAGAGCTAAACTGCATGATATTAAATATAATGATGCCTGCTCCTCTTTTTTCTGTGCTAAAATTAAGGAGAGGCAACAGTGTCAAATGATTGGGGAGATTACTGGCTCTGATGGTATGCATTACCAGGGACCTCAGGAGGTGGGTGATGCTTTTGTTGAGTATTACAGACAGCTTCTTGGGACCTCTCTTCGTGTTCAGGCTATTGATGCTGATACTATTGCTAGTGGTGCCTGTGTAAAAGAGCAAGATTATTCTTCTTTGATTGCTCCTATTACTAGGGATGAAATTAAGAATGCCCTCTTCTCTATTGGTTCTAACAAGAGTTCAGGTCTTGATGGTTATTCTGCTGATTTCTTTAAAGCCACCTGGAGCATTGTAGGTGGAGATTTCTGCAAGGCTGTGGAAGACTTCTTTAGAACTACCTTTTTACCCGAGTAAGCTAATGTCACAATTGTTTCCCTCATCCCTAAGAAGCCTATTGTTCAATCAGCCAGGGACTTCAGGCCTATATCTTGCTTCTCTATAATCTATAAAACCATTAATAAGATTCTAACTAATAGGCTCCAGCTTATTCTGCCTTCTCTGATTGGATTTGAACAGGCTGCTTTTATCAAGGATATGAATATTTTCAAGAACATTATGCTTACCGAGGGGTTGCGCAAGGGCTATGAAAGGAAAAATCTTACTCCTAAATGCATGCTTAAGATTGATATCAGTAAAGCTTTTGATTCAATTTAATGGGATTTCATTCTCAATATGCTCAAGTCTTTATAGTTCCCTGAACTTTTTATCAAATGGATCATGGGGTGCATTACTGGTTATTGGTTCAAACTTTGGTTTTTTCAAAAGAAAATGTGGCCTGAGACAGGGTGACCCTCTCTCTCCTAGTCTATTTGTCCTTAGCAAGGAGATATTATCCCGGAGTTTAAGAAGAATGAATAAGGAACATGATGTCTCTTTTCATCCCAAATGTACTAAACTGGGGTTGAACCACCTTATTTTTACAGATGATCTCATGATCTTCACTAGGGGTGATTTGCCTTCAGTTCAAAAAGCAGCTGATATTCTTCACTACTTCTCTGTCTGCTCTGGCCTCAGAGCTAATTTTGAGAAGACTCAAGCTTATTTTGGAGGGGTATATGATGATCTTAAGTTTCAAATCCTTACTGGAATAGGTTTGAATGATGGATCTTTTCCTTTTAGATATCTTGGCATGCCCATTAACCATTCCAGGCTCACTCAACATATGTATGAAGGGCTCACACTTAAAATTTCCAGTCTTTTACATAAATGCTCCCATAAAAACCTTTCTTATGCTGGTAGAATACAGATTATTAACTCTATGATTTTTGGTCTAGGTAACTTCTGGAGTAGTAGCATTCTTCTGCTCAAATCTGTATGCTCATTTGTTAATAAGGCTTGCAGGCAGTTCTTTTGGAGTGCTACTGTAGGTGTAAGGAAAGTGTCTTTCAAGAGCTGGAAGTCTATTTGTGTTCTCTGGTCTGAAGGTGGCTTTTAGGTGAAAGATATTACTGCCTTGAACAAAGCTACTATGCTGAAATGCCTCTGTCACATTGATAGAGGGTCTGGGTCTATCTGGTCTTCTTGGATAAGGAATTACTTCCTTTCCTCTGGTCTTTCCATTTGGGAAATGCAATCAGAGAGCTCTATCCTGCGAGCCTTAGGAGTATTATCTTTACCAGAGATAGATGTGCTATCCAGCTTGGAGGCGTCCAGAAAGTCAAGGAGCTTCTAAATGCTTGCTATAATCATCATAAATTTTCCATTGGCAATGCCTATGAGGCTCTCAGGCTCACTTTCCCTACCAATTCTCTTTTCAGCAAAATAAAGAAAGCATGTATCCTAGCTAGGCACAGAATCATGCTATCTCTTGCTCTGCAAAGGAAGCTGGCCACTACTGATCAACTCATCAGCAGAGGGCTCTCTATTCCTAACAGATTTTCTCTATGTCAGACAGCTGCTGAGAGTTTTAAGCATCTGCTTTTTCTGTGCTCCTTCTCAAAGATCATGATATCTTGCATTGCAAGATGGGTGGGTCTTTCTGCTGGTATGTCTCAGCTTCATTCTCTTCTGGTCTGGATTCTCAGGAGCAAGGTAAATGGTTGGAAGAAGAACAGGGCGTTCTGTAGTATTGCTGCCACAGTCTACATCCTTTGGTGTGAAAAGAAAAAAAGGATATTTGAAGGGCTACATCGAACTATTGCAGCTCTTACTCAAGAAATTCAAGTCACTATTAGACCTACGTTACTTTCCCAATCAGCTAAGATAAATCAAGACAAAATCATAGAGGCATTAAATGCTTAGATTGTTTTGATAGTTTTCCTAGTGGTTATGCTTTTGTAAGAAACTCATGTATCCTTTTTTGAATATATGAGAAAGATCCATCTTGAAAAAAAAAAAAAGAATAATTATAATACTTGTTCCCCTACTATTTTTGAGTCGGCTAAGCTTTCCTTTGACTCGGCGCTTCGTTCTAGCCTAGAATGCATTGTCACTTCTTCTGGTCCCGGTTTTGGAGACTGGCAATGGCGGCTTGCCACCCTCCCCTTTTATTTCGATGGGCTTGGTGTTTATGCAGCGGGTGATGTTTTGCATTATGCTTTCCTAGCTTCTCGCCTGTAGTCCGCTGTGTTACAAGAAAGCTTCTTCGGCCTTCTGGTGCTCTAGTCCTTTGGCGTACTTTGGACGCGACTTTGAGAGTGTTTTTCGAGACTACGGGTTCTGACTTTCTGCGTAATTCTAGTGAGATTGCTGCCCCCAGACTTATGCAGAAATTGGCAGACATATATTTCATGAAGGTTGTTGCTTCAACATAATCTGTATTCTCCTTGACTCCTCGGCACTTAGATTTATGGAAATATCAGCAAGGGTGATCACACTTCTGATTGGCTGCGTTAAAGATATTTAACAAACTAGGGGAACAAGGTTGGTTCTTATTTGATTGGCCCTTTAATTTCAGGTTATTTTGATGGTCTCCAGTTAGGGGTCGGTGTCTCCGGTGGAGGGGAGGCTATTTTTCATGCCTTAAATCGGTTTGTTGAGGATCGTTGTAATGACGTGGTCCTTTCCCTGCTTTTGGTGGATTTTCGGAATGCCATTAACCTGGTTGATCGGAAATTTATGTTGTGTGATGTTCGTTGTCATTGTCATGTTCTCTCCTGTTGGGTTGAGTTTTGCTATTCTAGTCACACAACTTATGATCTTGTCAGGGGGTTCAGTAGGTTGCCCCTTTGGGTCCTTTGCTCTTTGCGTTGGTTCTACACCATTTGGTTTGTAAGATCCGGGACTCTTTTGACTTGAGTTTGCAGGCTTGGTAGTTGGATGACGACACTATTGTTGGTGATACCCTAGTAGTAGGGAAGTTTCTAAAGCTGATTTTGGAGGATGGTCAACGATCAGGGCTTCATCTTAATGTTGGAAAAACTGAGGTTTTTTAATTTACGGAAGATCTTAGGAGTCGGCTTTCGGGTGTTTTTCCCCCAGATATTGCTAGGCCACTGCGTGGTGTCAAAATCCTTGGCAGGCCTGTGAGTGTTTGTCCTGTTTACAATAGTGCGTTTATGGTGAAGAGAGTGACGAGGACCATTTAGCTTATAGACTCTGTTGCTAGGATTGATAATCCACAGTGCGAGCTGCTGTTACTTCGCGCTTTTGCGGGTATATCTAAGCTTTATTTTTCTTTACGTACTTGTTCCCCTTCTATTTTTGAGTCGGCTAAGCTTTCCTTTGACTCGGTGCTTCGTTCTAGCGTAGAACGCATTGTCACTGCTTCTGGTCCCGTTTATGGAAACTGGCAATGGCGGCTTGCCACCCTCCCCCTTTTTTCGAGTGGCTTGGTGTTTATGCATCGGGTGATGTTTTCCATTATGCTTTTCAAGCTTCTCGTTTGCAGTCTGCTGTGTTACAGGATAAGCTCCTTTGGCCTTCTGGTGTTCTAATTCCTGGGTGTACTATTGACGCGACTTTGAGAGTTTTTTAGGAGACTACGGGTTCTGACTTCCTACGTAATCCTAGTGAGATTGATGGCCGCAGACTTATGAATAAATTGATAGACATATGTTTCACAAAGGTTGTTGCTTCAGCAGAATCTGTATTCTCCTTGACTCCTCAGCACTTAGCTTTATGGAAATCTCAGCATGATCAAACTTCTGATTGGCTACGTGCGGTTCCTATTTTCAGGTTAGGCCAGAATATGAAAGGTAGGACTTATCGTTGTGTGCTTAGAAATTGGTTGGGTATTCCTTTGTTTTCGCTGTTTAGGCCGTGTTCCGCTTGTTCTCGAGTCTTTGATGGGGATGTTTTTGGTGATCATGATGTATCTTGTGCTGGTACTGTGGGCAATAAGCATCGACATAACCTCGTACGGGACACTTTATTAGATATATGCTTCAGGTCTAAGATTTCTACTGGTAAGGAGCTTTATATCGGTTTGGTTGATAGGCATGATAGGTCCCTTCGTCCAGCGGATTTGTTACTTTACACGTGGGATAGTGGCGTGATGTGTGTGTCGATCTGACATGGTCTTTTCCTTTGACTTAGTTTACGATGTCGGATTTTGTGCCTGGTCGTGTTGTCGCTGATACTGCTCAGCGCAAGTGTTCCAAGTACCGAAATTTGTGCTTGGCGGCGGGTTATGGTTTTATACCCTTCTCCTTCTCTTCGCTTGGGGAGTTAGGTACGGATGATGTTGCCTTGCTCAAGCGGATTCAGAATTTCTCTTTGTCTCCGCATGCCGAGGCTCGAGATGCCGCTTATATTTTTTCTAGACTTAGATTTGTTATTGCTACGGGAGTGGGAGCCTAGATAGTATCATGGTTGCCCACTAATTTCTTGTAAACTTGGGGTTAATCTGATTAAAATCTGATGAAACTTGAGCCTGAGACTGCTGCCGCGCCGTCGTCGTTGCCACTGCGTCTTTCTACTTGGCGGCTAACATCCTTCAAGCAGCCGTCAATTGCTTGTCGTGATAGTGGTGGGGTCGTGGTGGTTGCTACTGCCGTCATTTGGGTGTTTTTGTCGTGATTAGTGAAGGGTTGTTTCCTTGCAGCTGCCCTTTCTGTTGGTCATGCCGCTCCGCTGTTCGTGTCTCTACCATACGAGTCGGCAGTAGGGCCTTTCCACGATCAGCCTCCTTGGCTGATGACGGTGTGACGTGGTAGCGGCTTTTGCGGATTTTTTTATTTTATTAGGGTTGACTTTCATGCACGTGGATTTTGTTCTTCATCTTTTGATGTTTTGGTTTTTTATTTTTTTCATGCCTGATTTAGTTCCTTTTCATTGTCCTTTTTTGAGTATTCATGGGTATCCGGACAGTTTTTGTAGGGGCCTTATTAAGTCGCCTAGCAAAAGCATTTTCAGGATCGACATTGTAGTGCTGGTGCTTTGGGGCTTACGCGTCAAACTCTTACCGATATTTTGACTGTTTTCTCTAATACCGAGATTACTTTGAAGCGGATGGGGCTTTGGGTGTGTGGGGAGTGCTTTAAAACCTATACCTTTCGCTCTAGGTATCGGCATAGTCGGGGTGATATTGTTGTGCCTCCGGATTATGGTGATGGCATTGTTATCTTTAATATTCATGGTATCCCACCACCTGCGGCTCCGTCTCCCTCGGTTCTTTCATTTGATGATGGGGTTGAGCTTGTTCAATGGTCTTTATCTTCGCTTGATCGTTTGTTATCATTGGGCCTTCGCAGTGTGAAATTTATACCTCCGAAGTGTCGTCTTGGGTTTGCTCGGGTTTTGAAAAGGGTCTTAGATGATGTGGCCGATTCTCCTGGTAACCTCTCCTGGTGGATTCGTTTGCTTGTTTTGCCTCTTTGTTTGCTTAGGAACTTCGCTCCTCGGAGGAATCTTGAGTGTAGGACCGTTGTTAGGCGACACCGTAAGGAGGAGAGTATTACGAGGTCTATCCTCGCTTGAGGGGTGCCTGAGAGTGGTTTACAGCTGTTCCGGGAGATTTTGGATGAGGGCCCTTCTTCATTTCATGTGGAGGAGGATCTTTATTTGAGTGAGCTTAACCTCCGTCAATGTCGGCGGAAGATTTGTGATGCCCAGTTTACTGCTGCTGTTTGGGTGTTTTCTTCCTCTGGCGTCGCCCCCTAGTCTGACGCCACTCTTGTGACTTTGCGAGAGAAGGATCCTATCGCTTCACCTTCTTCATTGCCTCATTTGCCTGTGGATCATCATCCTCTTGTTGCCTCTGCGACAGTGGTTTTGGATATGATTCGGAGTTTCCCGCGTGGCACTTCTTGTGGGAGGGATGGGTTTCACGCTCATCACCTTATGGACTGCTTGAGTGGTGCTGCAGTGGCAATCTCTGATGATTTGATCGATTCTGTTTCTAGGGTGGTTAACCTTTTTTTCGAGGGCCGGTGTCCTTTAGCCCTTGGTGAGTACATTATCAGCGCTCCGCTCACGCTGCTTGTTAAACCGGGTGGTGGTGTTCGTCCAATTGCTGTTGGCACTGTTTGGAGACGTCTTGTCTCTAAGGTTGGTGCTTTTCTGGTTGGTCCTTCTTTGTCTACTTATTTTGCTGGTCTTCTGCTTGGGGTCGGGGTGTCCGGTGGAGGAGAGGTTATCTTGCATGCCTTGAATCGGCTCATTGAGGCCCGTGGCGGTGATGTGGGATTGTCTATGTTGCTGGTTGATTTACATAATGCTTTCAACCTTGTTGATCGTGCTACCATGCCACAGAAAGTCCGCCGTCGTTGTCCAGTTCTTTCCCCTTGGGTGGAGTTTTGTTACTCTGGCCCTGCCCGTGTTATTATGGGGAGCATTGCTTTTGGTCATGGCAGGGTGTCCACCAGGGTGATCCTTTAGTCCCTTTGCTTTTCGCTTTGGTTTTGCATCCCTTAGTTTGCAAAATCCGGGACTCTTTTGATCTTACTATGCAGGCATGGTACTTGGATGATGACACCATTGTTGGGGACACTTTGAAGGTGGGAAGGGCTTTGGATTTGATTTTGGCGGATGGGCCTCGTTTTGGTCTTTATCTTAATGTTGCTAAGACTTAGGTCTTTTGGCCTATTGAGGATCCTCGGAGTCGGCTTCCCGATGTTTTTCCCCCTTCTATTGCTTGGCCCTTGCGTGGTGTCTCTGTTTTGGGTGCACATGTCAGTACTTGTCCTATTTTTGGCAATGAACTTGTGGCGAAGAGAGTGACTAAGACTAATGAGCTTATGGACTTAGTCGCGAGGATTGAGGACCCGCAATGTGAGTTACTTCTGCTTAGAGCTTGTACAGGTATTTCTAAGCTTTATTTCTCTCTTCGTACTTGGTTCCCTAGTGTGTTTGGGTTAGTTCATCTTCCTTTCGGTGCCGCTCTTCGTTCTAGCTTGAAACGTATTGTCACTGCGTCTGGACCTGGTTTTGGGGATTACAAGTGGCGCCTTGCTACATTCCCTTTTCATCTTGGTGGGGTTGTGTTTATGCCACGGGAGATGTTTTATATTATGCTTTTCTGGCGTCCCGTTTGCAGTCTGCAGATTTGTAGGCTAAGCTCCTATTGCCTTCTGGTATTGTCGATGTTGGTCCTACTTTTGACAATGCCTTGCGGGTGTTTTCTGAGACTACAGGTTTTGCTTTTTTATGTGATCCTAGTGAAATCGCTGCCCCTAAACTTATGAAGAAATCGGCAGATATATATTTCGCGACGGTGGCTGCTTCTTTAGAATCTGTTTTCTCTTTGACACCGCGTCTGCTTGTGTTGTGGAAGTTTCAGCAAGGGGCCCACTCCTCTGATTGGTTGCATGCGGTTCCTATCTTTGGGTTGGGTCAGACTATGAACGGGAGAACTTACCGTAGTGTGCTGGGATATCGACTGGGTGTTCCGTTATTCAAGGTATCTAGGCCTTGTCCTGCTTGCTCTCAGGTTTTTACCGATGATATTTATGGGGACCACGTTGTTTCTTGTACTGCTACTGTGGGTGTTAAGAATCGGCACAACCTCGTTCGTGACACCTTATTCGACATCTGTTATAGGTCTGGTATTTCTACGGGTAAGTAGGTTGATATCGGTTTGGTTGACAGACATAACAGATCCTTTCGTCCTGCGGATTTACTGCTTAATTCCTAGGACAGAGGACGTGATGTGTGTGTTGATTTGACAGGGTCTTCCCCCTTGACTCAGACTGGGATGGCCGATTTTGTGACCGAACGAGTTGTCGCTGATGCTGCTCAGCGAAAGTGTGCTAAGTATGGGGATTTATGTGCGGCAGCTGGTTATGGTTTCATTCTCTTCTCTTTCTCTTCGTTTGGGGAGCTGGGTTCGGATGTTGTTGACTTGCTCAAGCGGATCCAGAAATTATCGGTATCTCAGGATGCAAAGGCTGGGGTGACCACTTATATTTTTAATTACTAGACTTAACTTTGCTGTAACTAAGGGGGTGGGAGCACAGATTGTCTCTCGGCTTCTCACCAATTTCATGTAAATTTTTAATTTTCTATCAGTGAAATTTGCGCGCTTCCTTCATAATAAAAAAAATAATAATAATAACATAATAAGGATTATTTAATCGGAATACTCCATAATATTAGAGTGCTTCTCAAAAAATTTGATAAGGGTAAAGTCATGTCACCTAAATCAAAGTAAGCCTAACTCAATGCTAACTAATAGTCCGCGCTAAGTAGGGTATCGAATCCACAAGGAGGTGGTAAAAGTCTATTTGCTAGTAACTAAGTCTGTCTCTAAAGGTAACAGTTGCTTGTGTTTTGATTGTTTGATTAGCTATAACTAATTAAAAGAAATAAAAGATGAATTTAGTAAGATTAAAAGTGTAGGGTCTCAGGTTCACTAGATATATTATCCGGGGATATAATCTAATCAATAAAAGGTCAATTAAGTTGTTTAAGGTCACAAGATCGGTCGATTCAATTATGGCCTTTAGATCTAGATTTAACATGCGATCGATATCATTAAACTAGTCTATCCAATTGTCGCTGCCTATATTAGTCTTAACCCGGTCGGTGATGATCCTAATTCGCAAGACTAATTAATTAACTCTGATAAGTAAATCAATTAACTAGAAGTAAGACTACAATTGAACAACAACTTATGCAATTTAACAATTAATTCTTTAATCAATCCCCTTCTAACAACCTAAATCCCCTTTAACCCTAGATTAAAAGATTAGCTACTCATAATAACTCAACTAACAACGATAATATAATTAAAGGCAAACATAACTAATAACATAAAGGAGATGATTAACAAAGCAATTAACAAACAAGAACTTCAACTAATAATAACAAGAGTAGAAGAATTACAAACTACCCACTTTCCTCCATCTACAGCTTCATGTTCTCCATCTTCTGACTACAAAATTAACCTGCAATTTTCGTAGGCCCAAATAAACTAAACCTGGACTTTTTCCACTTAAAATCCCCATTTTCACTTCTCTCTTTACAAATCCAAATTGACACGGTAATTAGGTAAATAAAGATTCTCACAATTGCGGAATTGCAAACTAAACATGATTTCCATGACTGTTAAACTTAGTTTAATGGAAAATCTATTATTATACACTAATTAGGCAAATTAATGGTTACAATAGAATAAATCAATGCTTGCCCACATCAGAAATTACACAATTTGAACATTTATTCATCAAAACAGACGCTTTTGTAAACCAATAACCCAGCTCGTCTACCTATATATCTGTTGTTCCTGTATTCTTTTGTTGCTCAAAATAATCAAACCAAAACATTTTGCTTGATTCTTTAGCATTTATTCTCTCATTTAAATCTTTTACTTCCCATAAAAACCTTAAACATGGCAAATTTTTAACCTTAACAATTTCTTACTTAGTCTTTTTATCCATGGTGGTGGCGAGTTGAGGAGGTGGTAGAATTGTAATAAGAAATGTCTTGAAATGAAGTCAGAATGGAGTTTGAAGATGAAGGACCTATTGGGAACATAAAGGTAATGGAGTTTATAATTTAATGTCTTCAATAGGCGTTTGGAGAAGATATAATGCATTAGTTTAAGGTAATGACTTTAGAAGAAGAAAAAAGTGTAAAAAAAAAGGAAACCAGTAGAACAGGTAGCCCTTCCACCTATTCTATTAGATGAGAAGGGGTGTAATAGTTAAGTATATAGCTAGTTAAATTAAAGTCTGGAGTATTTTGAAAAGCACCCTAAAAGTTTTGACTATTCATATTAAATTACCCATTATACGTAATAATAATGATAATAAAAAATAAAAATAAAAATAATGAAGTCACAGGTTCTGATCTTTTACGTAACCCTAGTGAAATCACTGCCCCTAAACTTATGAAGAAATTGGCAAATATATATTTCACGAAGGTTGCCGCTGCATCAAACTCTGCTTTCTCTTTGACTCCACGACATGTGGCTTTATGGAAGTCTCAGCAGGGTGCTCACTCCTATGATTGGTTGCGAGTTTTTTCTATCTGGGCTAGGGCAGACTATGAATGGGAGGACTTACCGGAGTGTGCTTAGCTATCGGCTTGGTGTTTCGTTGTTCACGGTGTCTAGGCCTTGTCCTGCTTGTTCTCGGGCCTTTGATGGGGATGTATATGGTGATCATGTTGTGATTTGTGCTGGTACGGTGGGCATTAAGCATCGACATAACCTGGTTCGCGACACTCTTTTGGATATCTATTTCAGGTCTGTGATTTTTGCTGGTAAGGAGGTTGACATCGGTTTGGTTGATGGGCACAACAAGCCCCTTCGTCCGACTGATTTGTTACTTTATTTCTCGGACATGGGGATATATGTGTGTGTCGATCTGACGGGGTCTTCTCCCTTGAATCATTCTGGGATGTCCGATTTTGTACCCGGTAGTGTTGTCGTTGATGCTGCTCAGCGTAAGTTTCCCAAGTACCGAGATTCGTGCATGACGGCGGGTTATGGTTTTCTACCCTTCTCTTTCTCTTCGCTGGGGGAACTAGATACGGATGTTGTTTCCTTACTCAATCGGATTCAGAAATTCTTTGTGTCTCAGGATGTTGGGACTCGAGCTGCCGCTTACATTTTTTTCTCGACTTAGCTTTGCTATTGCTAAGGGAGTGGGAGCCCTGATAGTATCTCGGCTGCCCACTACCTTTTTGTAAACTTGCTTTTGATTTTAATAAAAGTTGCGGTTATAATAATATTATAAAATAATAATAATAATTATAAGGGAGTGGGAGCCTAGATAGTATCTCGACTGCCCACTAATTTCTTGTAACCTCTTTTCTTATCTTAATGCATCGAAGTTGTGTGTTATAATAAAAATAATAATAATAACTCGGCTGCCCACTAATTGCTTGGAAATATATTTTTGATCTCAATAATAGTCGCTTGTTTGAAAAGAAAAAAATATATAATAATAATACTTCTCAAGCCAAATAAGTCATAGCCCCATCTCCCATTTTACTCTGTGTACTTCCCCCAACCACCATTATTTCCTAATTTTTGTCCTTCATTTTTTACTTCTACTTATCTTGTTTATAAAAAAAGTAATACTACCTCCTATTCCATGTAATCATTCTTCATCCACCGATGCAGAAAATGCTCCAGTTTTCTATAACCAATATACCCTGGGGATACGTCCACGTGCAAACTCTCTGAATATGCCCATTTCGTCAGAAAGGGCTTTAAGAAGCCTTGTAGAGTCTATTGATCGAATACGAAAGAGGGGGGGTGAATTGAGTATTAAAAACTAGCCCCACTTTTTCGATTTATATGATATGTAATTAATTATTTGATCTTATGAATTAAAATCAACTAATTAATTAATCAAAGTAAGCGCGAATAACGAAAAACGAAAAGTAAAGAGATAAGAGAGAGGCACACGATTTTTGAAGTGGTTCATTTCACACGTTGAAACCTACGTCCACTATTCTCGATTAATAATTTTTAGTACCTTTCTACGGATTACAAAAATTACCAACCCACTCGTATAATCAACACTATGATTATAACTCAAGGTGAGTATCGCTAAATACTCTATACTATCTTACGCTAATAAGAAAGTACAATATAACTCACACAGATTCCCGTTAAAGAATTGTAAGCTTATAATGATGTACTATTATCCAATAACGTATTTCACTCAAGCGATTGATAATAATTGATGCACGACTCTTTTAAAAACAAACTCTAAAAATAATAAATATTTGCTCAAATGTTTGCTTTAAAACGATTTTGGAAAATCAACACAAGTAAAATAGATAGCCGTGTGAATGTTGTGTATTTCGTGTGTTTTGCAATTTACATGTGAATGAGTATTTATAGTAGTAGAATCATAGTAGATCTAAAACCCTAGTATAATATTTAATAAAGATACTTATCTTATCACAAAATAATATTTGCTAATCTTATAGAATTATCTTTATCTCAAAATATTATTTGGTTTATCTTATAGAAATATATTTATCTTGATGTCTCAAAATATTGTTGTAAAGATATAGTAGAATCCTAGATTAGCTAAACTAAGGAAACAAACCTATGGAGGCCGGATTCCTATAGCTCACGAAACCCTAGGAGCACGAATCCCTAGGTGGCACAAACTAGGTTTCACGAAACCCTAGATGGCTCAAACACTAGGTGGGCTAAGTAGGTTAACAACAAATTGAGATAGAATATATTAGAAACCCTAGGTAGCATGACAACCCATAAGTTGTATTACTAACCAATAGAATCTCATAAATATATTCTCTATTAAAATACTTGATAAATATAAAAATAAAACTCTTTCACTTTTGAAAACATTTCAAATCATTTTATTTCCAAAATCATGCATCAATATTTTATCATTCAAAATCATAGGCTAAAGCTATAACTTTTGAACATAAAATCTCTCGAATGGAATAGTTACCGAATGACGACCTATACTATCTAATCTTCACAAAGATCTTCAGTATACGGATCATCTCTTCATCTTGATCACCAAGACCCTCCATCTCGAGTCTTGTGTAGATTTATGTAGATCTTGTTTGAAGCGATTTTCCTTAAAGTTATGCCTGGTTGGCTATAACTTCCATGTTCACTTCCAAAGTTATTCCTGAAGTTGTTATAACTTTGTCTCACAGACTTTATCAAAGTTATGTCTAACTTTGATCTTTCTTTTCATAATTGTTGCTAGCTATAATAAGACTAAGCACACAATTACACGCATATGATATATCAAACAAAACATATTATCACGTAAACATATGTCATTATCAAAACTATCAAATTGGTCCAACAAATTCCCCCTTTTTGATGATGACAAGTCTCATATGATTTCCTCAAGAGTTCTTCTTAACAATGTGACTAAGTATGGTTCCCCCTCAACAAAGCACTCCAAAGTTATAGCAACTTTGATCGCAAGAACATAACAACTTAGCCAAAGTTATTGCTTGAGAGAATTTAAGAGATAACGAGTCTTGACAAGGAGCAAGCTTAAGCAAAGACTCAAATCATATCATTTCTTCCCCCTCTTGGCATCATTGAAAAGACAAGAACAAAGACATGAACCGACTAGAATAACACATGTCAAGGCAAGAAATAGATATGCAAAATACGCAATATAAGACGATATATACCAAGCAAAATAAAGTGCAAATGTGAATTAAAACTACAAACCACAAAATATATTGTTTAGTGCCATTGGGCCGAATAGAACAATGTCAAAATAAGCCAAAATGGGCCGAATAGGATTAGTAGTTTTAATAACCAAACAACCAAGGATAGAAAAGCAAGGCAATGTGGGTTGGACGGATAAGGCTAGTGTGCTTTATAACCGGGCCTAGTGCGGTACTCAAGAGTGGATAAACGGTCAAGGCAAGAAGACACATGTGTAGCTTGAGCGGTGAGGCAAACGTCAAAGTTCCGAACTTTCAACGAAAGAGCCTCCGTCGCATCGTATATGGTACGCATCCCCTCACGCATCTCCGTTCCGCTCTTAACCAAAGACCCGCCTTGGCTCACCAAGAATGTCATCCTATCCCTTTGCCTATACGCTTCTTGCTTACAATCGATAATGTTTCGTTCCAACTTAGCAAGGCGATCATCCACACCATCCATCCATGTCCTCATCTCATGACTCACACCCGACCCACCTTGGTCACGGGTTGAGCTCAAGGAACCCACGCCCACGGCTTGAACAACCGTGTCCAATACCGTCTCAATTTTCTTATCCTGCGCATCCAAGCGCTCCATAATACTACCAATGAACATATCCAATTTGGATTCAAGCACAGAAAAATCAGCCCCACCCGAAGACAATCCAACCGAACCTCCTTTGACCAAAAATAACAACTCCGGACCATTAGCATCAAGCTTCATAAATTTCAAGAACGTATCACACATCTCATCCTTTACCGCGACCCCATAATTTTGCACATTAACAACTCCCTTTGACTCAAAGAGCCGTGACAACCACATGCCATACGGCAAGTCAAGAGTGGAGTAAAATTTGTCTTCGGTCACCGAGAAAGCGGTTTGTGAAATACGATTAAAGACAAGAGAAGGTAAATTAACCCGGTTTCCTTCCAACCAATTCTTAACGACTAACATCTCATAGCATGCAATTTTATCACGTCCGCCCCGTCGCGGAATCACAGTATTCCATAAAAAGTTTAGCAGAAATTTCAGTTTCGGAGAAACACTACCCGCCAACACGCAACTCGACACCGTCGCCCCAACATCAAAATACTGCTTAACCTCCAGCTTAGCCATGTCCGTCAGTTCCTCCCATGACGTACTCGGATTGATTTTGATTCCATCATCAGGAAGCGAAAACAGAGTACAAAAGTCCGTCACGGAAATCGAAACTGAACGGCCATTTATGACGGCATGCAAGACTCCATTGTCTAAAGAAACAGAGGAAAAGAACTGAATTACCTCAATCGGATACACCGGACCCGAAAACTCAGCCACCGTTTCCCATTCTTGGAAATTCAGAAAATCAGAAAAGAATCCCAAAGCCCTATACTTGTCACACCAAGCCTTAGGATAATACCGACCACCGTGTATTCCATATTGAGCAACCCGGTTCACAAGTTTTCTTTCGTCTTTTGTAAGACGGAGTTTATCAATTCCCAAAGATGTTTCTTGCGGCGAAAAATCACGAAGAGTTACCCGTGTGGTTTCCTCGGAAACCGTGTCAGTGGTTTCGTTTGTGGCTTCTTCTTGGAGTCTTCCTTTCCCTTTGTTTAACCGTCTTCTCTTAGTACCCTCAAGACCCGCACCCGACTCGGTTTGGTTTGGGTTGGGTGATTGTTGTGTGGGAGGAGAAGAGGTATTTTTAGGCATGCTTGGCTTGGGGGTTTTAGGATTTGGGTTTTTGGCAAGTTTTGATCTAGTGGAAGTCATTGTTGAAGGTTGAAGGTTGAAGGTTTGTGTGTTGTTTGTAGTGGAACCGTGAGGAAGGAGAGGAAGTGGTAAAAAATTGGTTGAGAATTAATGTGGTAAAAGTAATAGGTGTAAGAGTAATTATGATTGTGTAAGAGTAGGTTTTTACTTTTGTACTTGGGCACATGGGTGTGCCGTCACACTTGATGTCTTTTTTTTTTTTTTTCAATTTGAATTTTGGTAGGAAAGGAATCTTGGGTGGTTATTTTTGTTGAGATATGGTAAGGATAGAATTTGGTAAATAAAAAATATGGAAAGGTTATTTTGTTTGAGAATTTCGGCTAGTATAGGATACATGGGTAGAATTTGGCTCAATTTTGGAAAGTGAATAAGATAGGTTTTTGGCAAATATGTGGTTCATAATTCAATTTCCATAAAACACTAAATATGCAAGATACTCACGTAAAATATATTATATTAAACACAAATATACTAGCAATGAAATATGCGGACACAGTCATATAATCTCGTCTTAATCTAGCCAGTCACGCAGGTTCACAAAATAAATAAGATGAATTTAATTGCTACCGATTAAACCAATTTCCAACCGCAAAATCTCAAAACGTCTTCTTGCTAATGCCTTTGTTAAAATGTCAGCCCATTGAACATCAGTACTACAAAATTCGAGTTTAATGTTGCCCTTTTCTACATGGTCACGCAGAAAATGATGTCTAATGTCTATATGCTTAGTACGAGAATGCTGAGCTGGGTTCTTAGAAATAACAATAGCACTCGTATTATCACAGAAAACAGGCATACAACCAACATTAACACCATAATCACATAGTTGTTGCTTTAACCAAAGTAGTTGAGAACATACTAGTCCTGCAGCGATATATTCGGCTTCTGCAGTAGACAACGCAACCGAATTTTGCTTCTTTGAGCCCCACGTTATTATGCAAGGTCCAACAAACGTAGCAAATCCAGAGGTACTTTTTCTATCTAACGAACATCCCGCAGAATCTGCGTCTGAATATCCTACTAGATCGAAATTGCACTCAAGTGGATACCATAAATATAAATTAGATGTACCAATTAAATATCTCAAGACACGTTTAACTGCAATCATATGTGATTCCTTAGGACATGATTGAAATCTAGCACAAACACATACGCTGAACATAATGTCAGGTCTACTTGCAGTCAAATATAATAAAGAACCAATCATACCTCGATATGTAGTCTCGTCTACGGACTTACCATTTTCGTCCAAGGTCAACTTTTTATCAGTTACCATAGGCGTGTCCATTGGATGAGCGTTCTCCATACCAAATTTTCTGATTAACTCCTTGACATATTTTTGTTGGTGAATCTTTATGCCTTCTTTGGTTTGTTGAATCTGCAGTCCTAGGAAGAATTTCAATTCTCCCATCATGCTCATTTCAAATTCTGAGGTCATAAGATCTGAAAATACTTGCACAATTTATTGTTAGTAGAACCAAAAATAATATCGTCTACATAAATTTGAGCAACAAGTAAATCAGAACCCTCGGATTTTAGAAATAGGGTTTTGTCGACAGATCCTCTTTTAAAATTGTTTTGTAATAAAAATTTGGAGAATCTGTCGTACCAAGCCCTAGGCGCTTGTTTCAAACCATATAAAGCTTTATCGAGTTTAAAAACATGGTTTTGGAACTTGCTATTCAAAAATCCAGGAGGTTGTTCAACAAAAACCTCTTCTTCCAAATAACCGTTAAGAAATGCCGTCTTAACGTCCATTTGGAACAATTTCATTCCTTTGTGAGCTGCGAAGGCGATGAGCAAGCGAATAGCTTCAAGTCTTGCTACAGGAGCGAAAGTCTCGTCATAATCAATCCCTTCTTGTTGATTATAACCTTGAACGACCAATCGAGCCTTGTTACGAACTATAACTTCTGAATCATCCAATTTATTTCTGAATACCCATCGAGTACCAATCACAGTTCGATTTGGAGGTCGTGGCACAAGGTGCCATACTTTATTGCGTTCGAACTGTTGAAGCTCTTCTTGCATAGCCACAATCCAGTCGGATTCTGCAAGAGCTTCTTTGATATTGGTAGGCTCTATGGTAGACAAAAAAGAATAGAATGAACAAAAGTTATTTATTGTTCGCCTCGTTTGAACTCCTTTATTCAAACTCCCTAGGATCGAATACATAGGGTGAGAACTCTTATATTTCCATTTCTTAGAGTTCCTAGGCTCATCATCATCTGATGAACTATCACTTTCCTCAAATGATTCAGAATCAAGATTGGTTCCCCCTGAGTTGGACTCTGGGGTTGTAGCTGAAGTTGGTACAACTTCAGTTACACCATCTTGGTTCTGGTTCAAAGTTATAGCATCATCAGCTATAACTTCAGTTTCCTTTTCCTTGTTTTGAGAAGAGACCTTCGTATCATCAACAATTGTCTCAGTTCTCTGTTCAAGGTCATTTGCGGATTTATCAAGTTCATCATTGATTCCTTCAATAACTTCTTCAATATTTTCTGGCACGTCATCTCTGGAGAGGCGAAAGTCTGGATCATTCATGTCTTCTTCTTCATTCTGTTCAACTTGCTCAGGCACATTATCTTCATCAAATACAACATGAACAGTTTCTTCTATGCACAACGTTCTTTTGTTAAAAACTTTAAAAGCTTTACTATGATTAGAATAGCCAACAAACACAGCTTCGTCACTTCGTGGATCAAAATTGCTCAAATTACTTTTTCCATTATTATGGACAAAACACTTACTCCCGAAGCAACGAAGGTGAGCTATATTGGGTTTTCTCCCTCTTAAAAGTTCATAGGGAGTCTTTTTGAGAATAGGTCTAATCATAGCTCTAGTGTGCACATAGCATGCAGTACTTATGGCTTCTGCCCAAAAGCTCTTAGGAAGGCCACTACACAAAAGCATAGTGCGGGCCATGTCCTCTAATGTTCTATTCATACGTTCCACGACACCATTTTGTTGTGGGGGTCGTGGTGCAGAAAAGTTATGTCCTACACCATTCTCCCTACAATATTCTATAAAAGCTTGATTATCAAATTCGGTGCCATGATCCGTACGAATGGAAACTAACTTTTTATCATACTTGTTTTGGGCGAGCTTCATTAGTACTACAAACTCATCGAAAGTTTCATCTTTAGTAAATAGAAAGATAGGCCCTACATACCTGGAGTAGTCGTCGACTAGGACGAATACGTACCTTGATCCACCGCGGCTTCTAACTTTCATAGGTCCACACAAATCCATGTGTACCAACTCAAGTGGGCGCTCTGTACTTACTACTCGTTTCGGTTTGAATGAAGATCTAACTTGTTTGCAACGGGCACATGAGTCACACATCTTTTCTTGTTCGAATTTGATTGAGGGTAAACCCTCAACTAAATCCCAAGACTTGAGTTTCTTTAAAATTGTTGGACTGATGTGTGCAAACCTCTTGTGCCACAAGCATGAATCATCCACAGTGACTTTCATGCACGTAAAGGAACGTGTAGTGACTTTGTTTAAGTCAATCATATACACGTTCCGTTTACGTAGACCTTCTAAGATAACATTGCTAGTTCCTTCAACTATGATACGACAAACATTTGAATGAAAAACGACTTTGTTTCCTTTGTCACATAGTTGAGAGATACTTAGCAAGTTATGCTTAAGGCCATCTACCAGATAGACGTTATTGATAGCATGTGAAGAAGATATACCAATCTTACCTACACCGATTATGTTGCCCTTCTTATTGTCTCCAAAGGTGACCTTGCCACCGTTGAAGGGCTCTAGTGAAAGAAAAAGATTCTTGTTTCCAGTCATGTGTCTCGAACATCCACTGTCGAGATACCATAGATTGTTTTCGTTCACTATTATCTGCAAGAGAATCAAATACAGCTTTTAGGTACCCACGCTAAGTTGGGTCCTTTGTGGTTAGTGACTCTATGTATTTGATCCTTCCTAACCCATACCTGTTTAACAATTCTTTTCTTTTTAGGATAGGGTTTACTAGGTTTATTATATTGTTTGTTATTGTTGTGACGCACATTAGGTTTAAATGACTGCTTCTGATTCACATAAGATTTAGATTTTGAAGGTACAGATGTGTAATCGAAAGCCATGTCATAAAACCACCTGAACTCATTGTTTCTAATCTCATCACGTTGAGATTCAGGTTCAAACTCATTAACACTAGACACGTCATGTTCTTTCACAAAATCAGTTTGATTTTTGTTGTCATTAACATATTTAACACAATTGTTTTTAACATGACCGTTGTGACCACAATAATTGCAAATCAGATATTCTGAAAGATTTACGTACTTCCTTCTTCTGAAATCACGGTCAGAAGGAGTGGATTTGCATTTATCATGGTCTCTACGACTATAGCATTCATGACCAAGACCTTTCTTCATGTTATTGTTAGACTGTTCGGTAAGGAAGTCTAGGACCTTTTGACTTCCTTCCCACTTATCATGAACTTTTCGTGCATGTAGGAGCAATTCCCTCAAAGACTGAATTTCTTTTTCACACGACGAATGATCTACATTCAAGTCTTTGGAGGGATTGTTCTTTTTGAAGTTTTCACGAAAATCATTAAAACGTTTGTTCAAGATAAGTTTCTCCTCATTATGTTGACTTTTGGCTTGGGAGAATTCAGCCTTCAAATCTTTCAATTGCTGAGAAAGAAAAGAATTTACGTTCTCATGATCAAGAATAACAACTTCCTTTGCCTTAGCTTGAGATTGTAAAAGCTCATTGACTTTCTTCAATTCTAAAGTTATAGCTTCATTAGCTATAACTTTGGCTTGAAGATGCTTAATGTTGAGTTTCAACTCTGAGATTATAGCTTCATTAGCTATAACTTTAGACTCAAGAGCTTCTTTCTCAACATTTGTCGTGTCTGAAGTTATAGCTGAAGTTGCCATAACTTTAGACTTGAGCTTTTTAGCTTTGGCCTTAAGAAGTTGGTTTTCCTCAGCAATGTCAAGAATTTGTTCTTTAAGATCTTTCAATTCTAGACTCTACTCATGACAATGATCTAAGGCTTCTTCAAAATACTTAATTAAAGACTTCTTAGATAAATTCTTAACTTGCTTTTTAAGTTCAAGATGACTAACCTCTTCGTCATCTTCTGAATTTGGTTCTGAATCTGAGTTGCCAACAAGACACATCTCGGATTCGCTTTCATTGTCACTGTCAGAAATTAGGTCAAGACTGACGTTGCTTAGACACAAGTTGGCGACTTCTTCTTCCTCTGACTCGTCATCCTCTGTGTCGAGATCTCCCCAGCAATAAGCCATCATCACTTGCTTGAATTCCTTCTTGGTTTTGTCTCGTTGATTTTTGGCTTTGATTTTCTTCCATGTAGGGCAATCTTTGATCATGTGATCATTATCCCCACATTTGAAGCAACCACGACTAGAAAGTGACCCTTTTGACTCAATTGGCTTCTTGTAAGATTTGTTAGTGTTGTTGTTGAACGTTTTCCCTTGTGGTTTGTTAAAGAACTTTTTCTTAAAACGTCTAGCAAATAACACTGTTTCATCTTCAAGATCCGAATCTTGTCTTTCACTAGATTCGACCTGTAAAGCCACCTTCTTGCTATTACTATCATTTGCCGCATCTTCATCAAGAGTAATCTCATGAGCCATTAGGGTTCCAAGTAGCTCGTGATAAGATAGGTTAGATAGATCTTTACATTCCTCAATTACCGTCACCTTAGGTCTCCATCGTTTAGATAGACTTCTAAGGATCTTTCTGGCAATTTTCCTCGAGTCACAAGTTTTTCCCAAGATTTTTCATTCATTTAATGATACTGGAGAAGCGAGGTGGACATGCTGGTAAGCGATTCCGTTTGTCCTGGAGAACAATTCGTATTTTTTCGCATGAAGTAAACTAGCTATGCTTGCTTTTGACAACAGTTGTCCCTCATTAAGCTAACTCAAGACCATCCCATATTTCCTGGCATAAGAACTAGATGAGAAACGATCAAATTCAGTATGGGTCATGCCGTTTTGCAGCAGACTAATAGCCTTTGAATTTTTCTCAGCTTTCTTATAATCTGCCTCAACATAGTCATCTTCTTTCTTTTCGATGGAAGTGCCTGTAGCCGTTCCAAGCATGATCTTATTAGGACCATTCTTAATTATTAGCCAACACTCCCAATCGTTACCCTTTATGAAATGGGTCATCATATTTTTCCATAAACTGTAGTTCTTCCCATCGAATACGAGACACTTCAGATGTTTGGAATTCATTAAAATAAAAATAAATGCAGCGGAAAATAAATAAAAATAAAAGAAAAATAGATCAGACTCCTTGCTGTAAGGCAATCAAGAGCACGAGGCTCTGATACCAATTGTAGAGTCTATTGATCGAATACGAAAGAGGGGGGGGGGGTGAATTGAGTATTAAAAACTAGCCCCACTTTTTCGATTATATGATATGTAATTAATTATTTGATCTTATGAATTAAAATCAACTAATTAATTAATCAAAGTAAGCGCGAATAACAAATAACGAAAAGTAAAGAGATAGAGAGAGGCACAAAAGGCACACGATTTTTGAAGTGGTTCAGTTTCACACGTTGAAACCTACGTCCACTATTCTCGATTAATAATTTTTAGTACCTTTCTACGGATTACAAAAATTACCAACCCACTCGTATAATCAACACTATGATTATAACTCAAGGTGAGTATCGCTAAATACCTATACTATCTTACGCTAATAAGAAAGTACAATATAACTCACACAGATTCCCGTTAAAGAATTGTAAGCTTATAATGATGTACTATTATCCAATAACGTATTTCACTCAAGCGATTGATAATAATTGATGCACGACTCTTTTAAAAACAAACTCTAAAAATAATAAATATTTGCTCAAAGGTTTGCTTTAAAACGATTTTGGAAAATCAACACAAGTAAAGATAAATGCCGTGTGAATTGTGTGTATTTCGTGTGTATGTCGTGTATTTTACAATTGATATGTGAAGGAGTATTTATAGTAGAAGAATTATAGTAGATCTAAAACCCTAGTATAATATTTAATAAAGATACTTATCTTTCCATAAAATAATATTTGCTTATCTTTTAGAAATATCTTTATCTCAAAATATTATTTGGTTTATCTTATAGAAATATATTTATCTTGATATCTCAAAATATTGTTGTAAAGATATAGTAGAATCCTAGATTAGGTAAACTAAGGAAACAAACCTATGGAGGCCGGATTCCTATAGCTCACGAAACCCTAGGAGCACGAATCCCTAGGTGGCACAAACTAGGTTTCACGAAACCCTAGATGGCTCAACCACTAGGTGGGCTAATTAGGTTAACAACAAATTGAGATAGAATATATTAGAAACCCTAGGTAGCATGACAACCCATAAGTTGTATTACTAACCAATAGAATCTCATAAATATATTCTCTATTAAAATAATTTGATAAATATAAAAATACTCTTTCACTTTTGAAAACATTTCAAAACATTTTATTTCCAAAATCATGCATCAATATTTTATCATTCAAAGTCATAGACTAAAGCTATAACTTTTGAACATAAAATCTCTCGAATGGAATAGTTACCGAATGACGACCTATACTATCTAATCTTCACAAAGATCTTCAGTATACGGATCATCTCTTCATCTTGATCACAAAGACCCTCCATCTCGAGTCTTGTGTAGATTTGATGTAGATCTTGTTTGAAGCGATTTTCCTTAAAGTTATGCCTGGTTAGCTATAACTTCCAAGTTCACTTCCAAAGTTATTCCTGAAGTTGGTATAACTTTGTCTCACAGACTTTATCAAAGTTATGCTAACTTTGATCTTTCTTCTCATAATTGTTGCTAGCTATAATAAGACTAAAGCACACAATTACACGCATATGATATATCGAGTAAAACATATTATTACGTAAACACATGTCATTATCAAAACTATCAAATTGGTCCAACAAGATGTTTTGCAACAGGCGCCTAAATGATCATAAGCAAGTTTAGGCTGAACTGCTGAAGCCCTTAATAGACAAATAAGATTTCGCAACAGACGACTAAATGATCATAAGCAAGTTCAGGCTGAACTGCTGAAGCCCTTAAAAGACAAATACGGGGTTAAAAAACTTCTTAAAACTACAATATTTTTTCTTTGAAAAAAAAAAAACACCAAGAACAACACGGGTAGAGCAATCTAGTATCTACAGCCAAGCATCTATTCATATCGAGTTTATAGAATCGTTTTTAGCGTTAACAAGCGTGTTTCAGTTGTAACTTGTAAATAATATGAAGAAGTTACTCCGTAAAAAACTTTAAAAGGAACTACTTAAGCTAGACTTACATAATTTTAAAGGGGTGACATAAATCCACGGCTTAATTTTTTACGGCCACGAAACCTCTCTTATGTATAGTACAAACCTTTTTAATGAGTGCATTGATTGTCGTGACATTAAAGAAAACTCCCGTGGTATTATCAACTCCCATTTTAAATGATGGGCGGATAAAATGATATAGTGAAAGTCTGAAATGATATAGTGAAAGTCTAAGTAAAATAATCAGCATCCATTATTTAAGGGGAATCATAATGCAACTACTTTTTTTATATTAATGCCAAGACAATATAAGGTAAGTTTACTTATGCAGTAGGTCTCTCTTGAGACCGCTTTATTTTACGACTAGAAAATGTCATCATTTTTTAATATAGTCTAATCATTTAATGTTAAAACTAGTGTGGATTCCATGCTACTGCACGGTTGTTTAGATTGGGTTTAAGAAAAATTAACATTTGCACAACATGTATTTAATTTTATGTATTTAGTGATAAAATCTATTATCGACATTGTTTCTTAATAAGAGGTAGAAAAAACATCGTTCAACATTTTTACCCCAAATTAAATTGTCGGTCTTAGCTTAGACGTTTGGAACACCTATTGAGTTGAAATAGGATGACAAAAGCAAAAGACCAATTATAGGAGTGGTGACTTAGGCCGAAAAACTTTAGAAATTTCCTATTCTTTTAGTAAATAGGGATGTTATAACTAAATTTGTCACTTTTTAACAAAAAGGTTTTGGTAACATTTTATTAGTAAATAGTTACGGAGTACATTTTATCGTAAAATGGTGACATTTAACCCGTCTTAATTTCATAGGGATTTGTTTCGTCTTAAACAAGAATTTGCCTTATGGAGTAGAGATTACCTCTCCCACTTTTTATTCCTTCTTGTGTTCTATCCCCTTAACATCTTTACATATCACACTTGAAATAATAAAAATAGTAATGTTATATGTCAAAGTGCTAATGTGTAGAGAAGTAATGTGACACAAGATAGGACATGAAATGAGACAGAGAATCTACTATATATAAAAGATGAAACATTTAGAGAGTTTTTATTGGCGGCTACTTTTTAGGAAAATGGAAAAAGGGAAAAATATTTTCTAGATGTAAGCCCCCCATGTTCTCTAAACTTATTTAATTTCAGACTTTGAATATGAATTTTGATTGATCATATTGGAAATCGCCAGAGAATTAAAAAATATAAGAACATTATATATATTATATACAATGAAAATACCACAAAATTAAATAAATAAAAAATACTCAATTTCATGAATTTTTGTAAAAAAAAACAAAGGAGCAATATAAAACAGACATTTTTATAGAATTAAACAAATTAAATTAAAAAAATATACATATAAATAACCTTATAACCTCTAAGACCTCAAAATCACCCACCAAGAGTGTAAATTTTACTTGAGTGAAGTATTTGATAACACTGATATGCTTTAAAATAGTTAAATAACCAAAATCAAAACCATCGAAAAGCTTATTTCCATAGTATATTAAACTTATAGCAAAATCATTTAACAACTAAAAATATGGGTATTATATAATGTATCCTAATTTGTTCAAAAATTTATGAAATATCATAAGTTCTTAGAAATTAATTGAAAAAAAAATTTAGAGACTAATAGAAAAAAGAGAAAAAAACAAATACATGAATATCAAAAGTTTTCAGAAATAAATTTAAAGATTTATTGTTCAGTTGTCGGTAGTCATCGACATGTTACATATGAAATAAGAAGATAGAGAAAGGAGATTTAATTAATTAAAGAGGATAGAGAGTTCTCGGTTTAATCAAACACGATAGAGATAGAGAACTATAGTAGGAAGCGGCATGGTGAGAAACATGAAATAAAAATTTAATAAAACTCTATTTTAGCTCCATCCCCACTTTCCCACTACTATTTTAATAATTGGTCCAATTATTTAGCTAACATAAATATGATGAGTTATCTGTTATCTGTAGTGAATTGAATTACCCTACACACTTTAAAATCGTACATTGCTTCCAAGTTTTAATTTTTGAAGTTATATGTTATCTGTAGTGAATTAAATTATTTTTAAGTGAAATTTAACTTTTGATGCTAATTAATTTAGTCAACTAATTTGAATATTTAATCAATCATGCACGACTATATTCGCACACAGGTTAAAAATCGTACAATAATTCTACATCGTTTCATTCGAATATTACATCTAATTATCGTATTAACTAACATATTCCGTATGTCATAATCTAAAAATTAACCCGTGCATTTTTTGCACGGGATTAAACTAGTTTTTTAAAATAACTACTTGAATTAAGGAAATTAATAATTACTAATAACGTAATTACTAAATTAACCTTAGTTAAATAAATTAAATGAAAAATTTAAATTCCACATGTTATACGGTTGGGTGTGTATGAAAAATGTCACAGATTGTGTAAGTGTATATCTTCGAGAATGTGTAGTACAAAAATCAACATTGATCAAATTTAGCACTTTTAAGCTTTATTATTGTTTTATTACAAAAGAAATATTAAATTAATTTGGTATGAAACAACAAATAAAAATGATCCACGCTTTTCCACCATTTCTTTGTTCTTCCCCTTGTTCCTCAGGTTCCTCAATCCTCCTCCTCATATAAACCCTCATTCTAAATCTTCATTTAATCTAATTAATATATCATCCATTAACGCTCTAATGCTTTTCTACTCCAATCGTTAATGGATTTATCCATTAATTAATTAATTTATTAATTAATTAATTCCACACCAACGACGATTCCTTCTGGAATATTCTTCTCTAGACACCATCGTCGCCGTACCTCCATTTCTACGGAGCTTCCCTATCGCAGGTAACCTTCATTCTTCTACTTTCATTTCGTCATTTTCCCTAATTTAATTTGGGGATTAATTGATTCTGTAATTTGTGATTTTGATTTTTAGGGTTAGGTTTAGGTCGACATCGGCAACAATGGAAGGAGGAAGCGCGAATTCCGAGGGAAATAGGGATAGGAATTCAGCTTCTTCTAGAAGATACAGAGTTCAATTATCCGCTTCTAATTTTATACGTTCCCCAATTTCCGCGCTTCTAGAATATTCCGGTTTATTACGGCCGAGGTCGAGTAATTTTGAGTCTGAGCCATTGAATGCCGGTTCATCGTTGTCTCCGCCGCAGTACACGCCGCAGGTTCAGGATTCCACGCAGTCGAATGACGGTGAGGTTTCGATTAGGATTATTGGATCGTCGGAGGGGGATTCGTCGAATTTAGGGCAGAATTGTGGTGGTGAGGGTGGGAGTGAGGGAACGGGGGTTGCGGTGGTGGGGCAGGATGAGGGAAGGGGTGAGCGAGGGACGGGGGTGGCTGTGGCAGTGGGAGACGGGGTTTCGAGTTCTAATGGTGATGCTGAGGCTGATACTAGTGGGGCAGGTAATCGGGATTCTGCGTATCAGAGATATGATATACAGCAGGCTGCTAGGTGGATAGAGCAGGTTCTGCCTTTTTCGTTGCTGTTGCTCGTTGTCTTTATCCGTCAGCACTTGCAGGGTATGTTGTCTTTTTCACTGGTTTTGGTCACTTACGCTTATTGGAGATTGAAAATTTGAAATCTTCATGCTGTTTTGATGTTAATATGGTTTGTGAGATGGCATGAATTATTTTTGGTTGGCATGGATTTGTTTTGGCTAGTACTACACTGTCGACAGCGTGTGATGTTTGTCTCAGTATAATTATCTTCTTTGAAATGTTTATTTGTTCTTTCAGCGTATCTATTATGACGGTCCTTTGTTGCTCTGTGCTGGATGCTGTGAGTGTGACTTTTAGGAGAAATCGAGTGTTGATGTTTCTGTGATTTTTTAGATAACTTTCTCCAAAGTGAAAATCTTTTTATTAACTATTTGAATTGTGGAAACTTAGGCCCAGGATAAAACTTTTTTACGAAAGTGATTTTTAATCCGTAGTTTCTTCTTCTTCCCTGAAATCACAGTTGTAGGACATGGTTCTTTATTGCAAGATCTTGAGGTTGTGACTGTGCTATCTTATGTTGAGTTCTTTGTGTTTCTTTTGGAAATGCACAGGCTTCTTTGTCACAATTTGGATTGCTGTTTTCATGTTCAAGTCAAATGACATCCTCCGTAAACAAACTGCTCTAAAGGTGCTCTAGTCTTTCTTCGCTTTAATCTTCATACAGTAACTATTAACAAGTTGAATTAAAGTGTCTCGTATTCTATTATAATATACTATGCTACTCAATGAAACATTCTCATTTGATAAATTATCTCTGTTATGCAGGATGAGAGAAAAGTACCTATTTTGGTTGGCATTTCCATTTTGTTCACCCTTCATATTGCTGGGGTATACTGGTGGTACCGCAATGATGACCTTCTCTATCCACTGATTATGCTTCCTCCAAAAGATATACCTCCATTCTGGCATGCTGTTTTTATCATCATGGTCAATGGTGAGGCTCTCTTTTTTTTTGTCTCTTTAACATCTTCCTACGAGCAAATTTGACTTGCAGTGACTACTGTGTGTTATATGGCAATATATTTTGCCATTCATTGCACGTGTTTTCTAGTAAAACAGCTTCCTTGTGTTTTGCTATGAATAATTAGGAAAACTAGGTTGGGTGGTATCTCTGTCAAGGATAGTATTGATAGGATTATGTCATGGATGGCTGGGGAAAATACCAGGGCACTGGCTGAGGCTGAATAGTAGCTAAATATAGGTCCTTGATTGACCTTGCTGTCTTCCTTACAGTGTGGATATAGTGGCGTTGTTTTCTTTGTCAAGATGGAAGAATTTGTTAAGGAGAGTTCAGCTTTCTGTAGCTCCATGGCTACCTTAGATCATTTTTCTTTTGGCCTTTGCCTCAACCACTTTTTTCAGCGCCATAGGCATTTGGTATAAAGGTACCAGTGTACCACCAGTCCAGAGTTTTTTTTTTTTTTTTTTATTATTATATTAATGTGGTTGACTCACCTCCTAACTATTCTCACTTTGGTTTTTTTTTGCCTTCTCTATCTCTTATTGTTTGGTTATGTGCTATGGATTGAGCTACTATGTTGCAAATTTCTTTTTGTACCTTGGTATAAATTTTAATGTCCGCCGCATATAATGAGAAGACTGAGGTATTAGAATCAGACTCTAGGCTTGTAGTTTTGATTTTGCTGATCAAATTATCTGAATGATTTGGTTATATAAATTTTTACCGCATATATAGATTTTGCTGATCAATTGTCTCTGTTGGGACAAAATTATTCTTGGTTGATGACTGAGTTATGGCTGCTGCTGTTGTTGTACTAGGGAAGAGTTTTCACCTTGGCTAATTGTCCTTCCTTCTACCACCTTATTGGTGTATGTGTTATGAGCATGATATGAAATATTTTACGTTTCACCAAGTCTTCCCGTGGCTTAAAATTTAAACTTATGGATTTAGTTTAGTGGGAAGTAATGAGAAGCATGTCAGTGTTGAATATTTAGATACATGGTGTGTACCGTCTTTGATAGAAATACTTGCTCATTTTTACTTTTACGGCCAAAAAATATGCGCTCTCCTTTATTTCTATCATTTTTTACCTCTTCTCTCTGCCACAACCCTTTTGTATAGTCCTAAGGGGTAATTAATTTTGTTTCGAGTCTTTTACATATCCTCTCCCGACTCTTATATTACTGGTGTTGTTTAGATCACTGGCTTGTAAAAAACAAAATCACGGAAAATTGGTTATTATTGTTTTCCATTAAACTAGTGATTAGTTTCATGTAGATAAACACAGTTTCTTCTTTTTTGTCTCTAAATATGTTTCATGTATTTCTTCTATAGAAATTCTTATATTGGTTATTCACGTTCCTGTTAGCACTGAGGTTGTAGTGTGACACA
Organism: Heliosperma pusillum; assembly: GCA_022085475.1. Classification (NCBI taxonomy): domain Eukaryota; kingdom Viridiplantae; phylum Streptophyta; class Magnoliopsida; order Caryophyllales; family Caryophyllaceae; genus Heliosperma; species Heliosperma pusillum. The sequence goes on from JAIUZE010005543.1 coordinate 87,364, forward strand.
TTTTTTATGATTAGCTTAAGTAATTTGAGGGCATTGTTCAGTCCTCAATTTTCCGAGATGTGATTTTGTTTCATTTGTTATCATTGATTATTCAGTCATTTAATTGTCCTTTATTCTACTACTATTTCTCCTCTTCTACTCTTTAGTTATCATCCTTGGTTATTTCGAATATTCGATAGTTTAAAGCACGTGTCTTCCTTTTAACTCTTTAAGTCATTAGAACATAGCTTTTAGTGGAATCCTCTGTCTTTATTGTGTTCGGGAACTGAGTTGCTTACTGTTATGTCTCAGATACCTTGGTCCGTCAGGCAGCGATGGTCATCAAGTGCCTCTTACTTATGTATTACAAAAATAGCCGAGGAAGGAATTACCGTAGGCAGGTATACCAGATAATATCACAATTTTCATTTTTTAACTCCGCTAAAGCTGTCTTGTTTAGTCGTCTAACTCGCCTGCTTCCTTTGAAGGGGCAAATGCTGACTCTGGTGGAGTACTTATTGCTGCTGTATCGTGCATTGCTGCCGACCCCAGTATGGTACAGGTTCTTCCTGAACAAAGAGTATGGCAGCCTCTTTTCATCATTAATGACCGGACTGTATCTGACTTTTAAGCTCACATCGGTGGTTGAAAAGGTTTGTCTCCGGGTATTGTATATTCTAGATCTTAAGCTGTTTCAAAGCTTTCTCGAAATTTGAATGTAACTCTGCTTCAATTCATATCAGGTTCAGTCATTTTTCGCTTCAATTAAGGCATTGTCACGCAAGGAGGTCCATTATGGGGCTCATGCGACTTCAGAGCAGGTACTGCAACTCTGCAAGTGAAAATTATACTCCATAAAATTATGCATACTTTTCTGATGCATCGTTTATCCTCTCCTTTCTGTGTACCACCCCTTTTCTTCACTTACATTTCCTTTATCCCTTTGTTTCAACATTTCTCCTTGATTCTTTCTCTTGTTTATGTCAATTGATTCTCCATTTTTTTCCTGGGGTTAGCATGGCGTTGTTTGTGTTGCTTTTTAATTCTTCTATGTCTCCTCAATACTTATGTTCTTGGCAAACCTTAATATGGTTGCGCTCTTAATTCTGACTACAGTGGATGAGTGTGCTTCTCATATGTTCATGTTCCGTCCCTCTCTCTTTCTTTCTACCTTAGTTAACCCTCCAGCCCCCTTGCATAATGAAAATATGAAATAACACGGCACAGAAAAGAGAAGCCAGCAAGGAAGACAGTGGTCAAAGAGCTGTTCTTTTTTGGAATGTGGCCGTTAATAATTGCTAACGTGGTTGTGTGTGCAGGTTACTGCAGCAGGGGATATGTGTGCTATATGTCAGGAGAAGATGCATGCTCCAATTTTGCTTCGTTGCAAGCACATTTTTTGCGAGGACTGTGTGTCAGAGTGGTAAGTGATGGTTGGTTACAGTTGAGGTGTTGCATTGGAACGTTTTCCTGCTACTGCGTTTTTGTTTTTACACTTTTATGAAGATTACGGCTCATTTAAAAATGACTTCTACTTATCGTGTATATCTGACCTTCTTGTACTGCCTGTCTTTGGGGTACATGACTTCTATTGATTGTGTTGGCCTCACATTTGAGGCAGTCAAAGAAGACTCGAAACCTTTTTATTTTTAACAAAACTGACCATTTTGGCAGGTTTGAGAGGGAAAGAACGTGCCCCCTGTGCCGGGCCTTGGTCAAGCCTGCAGATTTAAAATCATTCGGTGACGGTTCCACAAGTTTGTTTTTTCAGTTATTCTAAGCAGAATTGGAATGTGCTGCAGATGATTTGCGCAGCTGATTGTTAACTTCTGGAATCAAACCAAGACCTAACTGACAACATCTGTGTTCATATGTTTGTATCTTAAAACCTGCACTTGTATTTAAGCTCTAGTTAGTAGTTATTCAATAGTGATTTATACAGTCGAAACTTTGTATACAACTGTAAATCTCCGGTAATGGAAATTTTCTGGAAGAGAAATTTGTGCAACGCTATCGTACCACTTGATTATTTTAATTGGTTCTTAGAGCAGTGTTATTGACACTCAGGAACATTCACCAGCAATGCCACTCGACCCGATTGTTCTATTTTACTCTTTGGTTACTCGAGTCTTAGACATGTTTTCAATGTTGACAGTCGAACATTCTTCACACTAGGACACTTCATTTCAATCTAGAATATAAAGATCTCGTGAACTAAACATATCAATTATCAAGTTAGTAAATGACACATTTTCGGGACACCATGATTTCTCTACTATCGTCAATACGAGTCACATATAGTATTGTGGGTACAAGAGTTCGTAGACATATTCGTGACATAGTATCATTAAATAGGAAGTGTCATAAATTAAACATAAACACCAGCTTAGGAAATTGACAACATTGGATATACCTTGTACGCTTGTAGCTCCCTTTTACAAGAATAACAAGTATTACACATGGTTAAATAGAATCTTATTGTTGCTATGCATCAAGAAAAACAAAAAAGGCTTAACATTGGATATACTTTGTACGCTTGAATCTTATTTACAGAGTCCAAAAATCACGTGGATACAAATTATTAGAGTGCTTTTACACAATAAATGAGTGTCATACAAATATAGCATACAGATGATAAATAAATCTAAGACAACACATTGCTTACATTATTAAAACTTGACGCCCTTCTTAAATGTCATCGAGCTTAACTAAATAATTAAATCAAGGGTGACACTCGTAAGTCATAACATGGACTCGAAACCCATCAGTATGAAAAACTGCTACTGTGGCTCGCTATACAGGAGTATGCACCCAAACTAAGCCATGACATGACATTACTTACATTATTGAACAAAGCTAGGACATCAGTATAAACTTTTTGCCAAGTCCCCCCAAAAAATCGAACAAATTAGAGGGAAAGAAAAATAAAATAAAGGAGCAGACAATAGTATATATAACACGTACGGTCACAGAAAACACCCAATAAGAAGGAATAGGCCAAGCACGATCTATGTGGAGGAGATTGAGGTTTTTGTATGATCATCAGCCACAGAGATTGGAGGTAGAGTATTGCGTGTAGCTTCAATATTTTCAACAGTTACCGGAGTATGCGAAGGAATTGTAACTTTCGAGGAATCTGTTCTTTCAGGTAAACCACTGGCCGTGGGTACCTCAGGTGGGGACAAGGGTGTAGCGGTATTAGACACATCTTTAGGAACTACTCTTGTATGTTCTTTGATCTCTGTAGGTACGCTAATAAAAGAGGCATCTGGATGGAAACTTGGGGACCTGGGAGAAGTTGGGGTGCTGGATAGCACCTTTGCATCATCAATAGAGTAAACTTCTGTAACTTCTTCAGCACCCTCATCTACGTATATGATGTCTTGCATTGTTAGCTGGTGATACTCAACGATTTCTCTGAGAAACCGATTTTCACGTGCATATATGGAGTTTTCATGAGCCAAACGTGCCTTCTCAGCCAAAAGAGTTTCCAATTGAAGTCGTATCTGAGAAAACAAAGCATAAGGTTCTCAGAAACACATGATGTTAATGTAGCCAATGGACATTACTTTTACGAAGTTTCCACTTTTTGCCCTGCGATTCGAGCTAATCAACATTGGTGGCCTACGGTTTTATATATTCAACTATGATGATCTGCAGTATAATGTAACCAAAAATTCATCCAAAACACACATACTTTTAACCATCATAAGCTTGGGTAAATTTCCATGGAATTCACCATATTAACTATTTAGTGTGAAAAATTACTCAAACCTAAGGGCACCAAATGGAATTACCCTACATCTTAAGGCACCAAAACAGAGTTTTTCTTGGTTTTATGTATTCTTCAGCATAGATAAGTTAGTGAAGTAGCAATCTGAAGCAGTGTCTAAAGTTGTCAGATGAACCACCATAGAAAAGAAGGATTACCAAATCATCATCATCAGGATTGTCGCCTTTATCCCGATTCTCCCTAAGCCGCTTATTTTCTTCTTCTAACTGTGAGCAACGTTCCTTTGCAAATGCCAGATCAGCCTTCACAGTTTTAAGCTCTCGAAGGAGAACTTTTGCCTTAGCAGCAGTTGCCATTGCAACCTGGCAACAAAACAAGGAAAAAAACAGCTCTCATATTTCTGCCATATTTGACGGAAGAGCAACTTGTATAGAGTATAACAAATTATGAAAAGCTCCTGCCACACATCAAGGAACCCTCCTCAGCAAATAACTGAAACAGGAGAGCAGTATATAAGAAACTTTACTAAGAGACACCCTTGACAACGAATGTTTGAAGCAATTGTAAGCGCTACAGAGGAAGTACTCCCTTCTTTTCCTGTGCCATATATGCGCCATATAACTTAAATATCAACAACATTGTTATCATTTTGCTATAGTTTCATTATTTAGGTTTAAGAAGGTCAATGATATTTTAGGTTCGTTTTCAAAGGCACAGGTCCACTGAGGCTCGTGCCTCATAGATGCGAGGCACTTTATTTGCAAGCGAGTTTTAAACTGTTGATAATAAGTTGTGCCAAATTAACCTCTTTTGCGCTTTTCAGAGTGTAAAATCTATTGACACAAAACCTTGATAAAAAATGAATAGAAGGTCCAAAAAAAAGAACAGAAGTAAAAGAGATGCACGTAGCACTTTAACTGTTTCCCCTCAAAGGCCTTGTAGACAGACCTTGCTAGACTGATCAGACCCACATGACCCAACCCGACTCGACCAATTCCATACCCAAACAAAATAAATTGAATATGGCCCGAAACAAAAAATGATCTGACCTGGACTTCACTGCTCGAATAACCATCTGAAATGACTCGATAATAGCACACCCAAAACATACCTAAACCCGAAATAACCCGACCCAGTTGAACGAAAGAATACTCGACCCTTACCCAAGGTCTAGAACGAGCTCAAACTATTCTTTCATTGGTGTGCCTGTGGTTAGACACACTTATCAAAACCAAATTTTAGCTGAAACGGCACAATCACTAGCAAAACATAATGCATGTTTTGCCACCTTACATCGCGAGAAGCTTTGAGCTGTGTTTCTTGGTTGGCAAGAGCATTTGTTTGAACGGGCTGAAACACAGGCCGCTGCCACGAAGTATTCTGCAAAACCGTTGCTTGATCTTGGGAATCTGAATTGCCACCTCCTCTTCTTCTAATTTGGAGTCTACGGGTTTCTTGAATGATGTCTGCTGTCTTATTACGGGTTTCTTGGATGATATCTGCAGTCTTATGCTCTACAATTGTACGACCTTCCTGAGAGGTGGATACATAAACATGAAAGACATCATGAGAACGTTGACTACTCTTTTCTTTTTGTATAATACCACTCAATTTACAACATTACCCTAGAGCCAAAAGGACTCCTGTAACATAGCCTTACTTACCCCATGTTGACAACACATAGAGGTTGTTTACAATTGACCTACAATGAAATTTGCGTCAAGGGTTGTATCAAATGATTGCTACTTAAAGACAAAAAGAAGTGCAGCCTGTTTACGCTAAACTGATGAGGAATGAGGATTCGAGATATATGACTCACTATTCTTTTGTTTTAGGACTCGCTAAATTTTTTTTTTTGGAGAAACTTCTTGTGTGTTCGTTTCGTTAACACTCAATATTCTTTTGGACTTCGAATACGACGGGCTAATGCAAAACTACTTAGTAAACTTCGTGCGTTTCTTGTAGAGATATAGAGGGGTCAGTCATTTCTATATTCATTGTGGCCTTGTGGGTCATCTATAAGTTCAAAACAGGAGTTAGACTTTTCAACATTTGACCCGCTTACGCAGTCATATGCCGGAGCCTCACGAGTCAATGGAGTAAGTTACTCAACTTTGTCATGTTATCTAAGAACTCATTTGTTTACCAACTATTGTATGACGAAATATTCTTCCAAGAGGTTTCCCCTCTATTTGGATATAAACAATCTTGGATGAAAGGGGAAATGGCAAGGTAAAAATATAGGCAAAAATTATTCCAAACATACAGCCAGAAAGTTGATTCCAAACGTACAGCCAGAAAGTTGAGCTACTTAGCATACCTCAAAAGCATTTCCAAGGGTGCCGCCAAGGTTATTAAGAGACGAAGTTATAGCATCTATACCCTTGCGGAATTTAGCATTATCGATTCTAGAACCCCTTTCTGAAGGTTGGCGGGAGTAGTAGAACTGAACAACGAAGACATAAAAAATCAGAAAATCTGCAAATGACAAATCCTACAGTATAATAGAAAATTTATAGTTCAATTCAACAAGTATTCACCTGATTACCGGTGGGTGTATTCATTGTTGACCTCGTCCTGTTTGTAGATTCAAATCCATCATCCTCATCAAGAATAGATTTGGCCTTCCTAGCAAGTATACCCCAGAAACCGTATTTTGGGTCGTTTGAGTCTTTTATTGAGGTACTCTCAGAAGGAAATGATCCCTACATACACCGCAACCAAACATCATAAATTGAACATAGAACCAAAATCTCGTACAACATTCAGATTATTAGACAACTAAAGCACCATCAATACACCATCCGATAGAGAAACATTTATCTACTTCTATGCTACATTGAGGCTAATCGTTTAAAAAGAAGGTCACTACAGCGGACAGCCGTACAGCCTAATTGAGTTGGTAAAGCCAAGTCTTTAACAACGCAACAGTGAAGGGGCCCATCCTAACCAAAAATTCATGAGACCTAGTTTTGTTTAACTCGTTAAAAACACAAAGCACCCCTTCTTTATACATCCCATTTTTCCCAACTTTGAACTTGATCTACCATAAAACCCTAATATTTGTTCATAATCGAACAAATCAATCACTCAACGGCTCAATGCCACTATTTCAACATACTTTCAACTTAACCTCACCTAATAAAAATTACTCACTCTGTCCCGATCATTTGTTTACCATTTTCATTTTAGGGTTTCTCATTCATTTGTTTACCCTTCTATATTAGGTTATTTTCTATGAGTAATTTGATGTCCCAATGAGACTATTGTCCACTTGTTATCCACTAAGTACAACCACAAATAGTCCCCTACTCTTTTCTTAATCTTAGTGCCAAAAGCAAGGTAAACAAATGACGGGGACGGAGGGAGTGCGAACATTTCCTTATGAAATTAAACTACAAGTCCACAGCTGCGATCAAAGACGACATTAGCAATTGAAATCCATAGACGAAACTCCAAGAGTGAACATGAACTACTACACTAAGCATAAAACACACTACAAATAAATCAATAGATTAACAATCATTCAACCACACCAACCTAACCAAATTGAAATACTTCAATATTTCAATATTTCAATATTTCAATATTTGAATGAATGATGAAATTATCAATTCAATCACACATATACGAAATCCAACAATAAAAAAATAAATGAAAAAATAAGTAAAATATAAAAAGTAAAAAGAAAACCTTGGAAGGCGATCGAAAATGATGAGCACGACGATGAGAGAATGAGGAATATGACGATGAGGGCGGTTCTAACGATGGAGATGCGTAAGCGTAGCCGTAGGCGGCGGTGTGACGGTGAGCCGCCGATGCCCTAATAGCACGCGCCGCCAACGATCCATTTTCATTTTGATTAATATTATTAATAATTCCAGGAAAAGTGTAATTATGATTAAGATTGTTGTTTAAGTTGTAATCGGCATCGAAATTGTTAATGTTATTATCGTGATCATGGATATTATCGTGATTGAGATGTTCTCTGAAAGTTGATCCCTTTGTAACAACTTGTCTTCTTCTGTACGCCATAATCCTGTTAATGAAATCGTGATGATGATGATTTAATAATTGAATTGGGAATTCAAGACAAGTTTAATTGTTTGTAACAACGGTGGAGGGAGGAGAAAGAAAGAGATTGAGGAGGTTGGCCAGGTGGAACTAACCCATGTTTTATTTTCTTGTGTTGGGATGGTTTATTCACCTTATTCATCACTAACTAATAACCACACTACAGACTAGAGACTAGAGACCATGTGACGTAATAATCTAATACATCTCATAGGTCTTAACAAGATTGGGGTTAATAACTTAAATCTACTACCAGAGTTAGAAAGTGAGGATCGAGGATCGAGAAAGGAGAAACCTGACACAACAGATGTGCACTTGCGGTTCAGCATAAGTACGAGCACTTTTGGTTAAGTGATGAGTCAATTATTCAGCTGGCGCACGTGTTCATGGCCACTCGGAGGATGTTAGGATGTTCCGTTAATATTATTATGTGATTATAACGGATTTCGCATACAAGACAAAGGAATACAGTCTTCTGCTCATTGAGATGGTTGGGGTCACTCTATTCGGAAACTTCTTTGTTATCGCATATGCTCTCGTCAAGTACGAGTCTGAGGAGGGATATGAATGAGTTTTACGGCTTTTGAAAGCCCTTCTTCGTAACGATTGGTAGGAATTAGAGTATTAGACTAGTGTCGCTGATTAATGTATTTAACTACTTATAACCTAACTAGACTCTTACTAACTCAAATTAATGGGGTAGTATCCGGTGTAGATAACCTGTCAATCCATTGTACCAACAATCCCTAGTATGCTTAAACATGCGAGTAAAATAAACAATAAAAACTCATCAAAGACCGTTGCAAACATACATTAACCCCGTTTGATGTTACATTATCCGATAGAGCAAGTCTCATGAGAGAGATCATGTTACAATTTAAGGGACTTATTGTTACATGAGAGAGATCATGTTACAAAATACTCCACATAAAAGGGTTAAAAAAATTGGTCACTCAATAACAAAATGAAAAACCGTTTCTCACGAGTCACGAGTATCTGTTTACTCGGTATATAATAGTACTCCGCAATGTTGGTGACTTGTGGTCATACAATGTCTATTCCCTTAAAACTAACTCTAGAGAAAAAGGGGCATTCATGATTAATAGACATTACAGTGATGAATTGAACTTGACATTCAGATATGCCCAGAACTGCCAGAAGTTGCGTTTCATTCTAAACCTAGCAACAAACTGTGACTAAAAAGGACAAGTAAAACACAAGTTTTTTAGAGCTCACAACTTGAAGTTTAATAGCCTATTATCCTTTTCGTGATACTCATCTCGATCAGGGCATTCTCGACTACTCGATGCCCGCCCAAAACTCATTGAGCTTGACATGGGCCAACCGCTACCGGAACCAAGCCCCAATCGGGGAGGAAGCATAGTATTACTTACAATTGTGGAGGAAGTAATGCCTATGCCATTTATCCTGGATTCCAAGTGAGGCTCGTTAAACCGAAATTGCCTGGAAAACAAAGGGGCCATATTATTATGGACTGCTTCATGTGGTGTAAGTAACCCGAATGGAGTCACTCGAGCCATATTATTATGGACTGCGTCAGGTGGTGCAATTGAACCGAATGGAGTCACTCGAGCCATAATATTATGGACTGCGTCAGGTGGTGTAAGTGACCCGAATGGAGTCACTCGAGCCACATTATTATGCACTGCTACAGCTGGTGCAAGTGACATGAATGGAGTAGCTCGAGCCATATTATTATGGACTGCTTCCGCTGGTGCAAGTGACCCAAACAGAGTGGCTCGAGCCATATTATTATGCACTGCTTCAGCTGGTGCAAGTGACCCGAATGGATTGGCTCGAGCCATTGAACCGTCTTCTTTGAAACGGGTACTTACATGGATCGGTGCTGGGCTTGGCTGAGCCTGATTCAAGTCGAACTTACGAGCCTGGTTTTGCTTTGACTCCTTGGCTGGAGCACATTGGCTTACAGAAGCATTTCGATGTAGTCTATTTCGGCTGGCTACAAGTCCCATAACAATAGTACCATCTCTCAAGTCAGGGTCACTTTTTCTCAAATTTGCAGACGAGTTAGCATCTCTGGAGTTTAAGGATTTAGGTTTTTCAGATATTTTTTCCTTTTCCAGGGTGGGTCCAATTTTACTAACACCTGTCTTTTCGCTTATGTAATGGGGGGGATTTGATACGGGACTGGATCGGTAAAAAGGGTTATTAAGGTCCATTTGGAATTGAGAAGGGGAATTTGATACGGGTATGCTAGTTAATGAACTGAATTTTTCAAGTAATTTTCCTTTTTCTGGGGCCGGTCTGATCATGCTAATACCTGTCTTTTCGTGTATGGATTGGGAATTTGATTCGGGTACAGATTTGTCAAAAAGGTTATTACGGTCCGTTTGGAAATGTGACAGGTCCGTTTGGAAATCAGAATAATCGGATATTGGACTAGTGGTGTTTTGCATCCATAATCCTTGCAGTTTTCGTTCAGCTACCCTTTGAGCAGTTGGCCCCAAACCTTTGACAAATGACATTAAGCTTTTTCTGTAATTCTCTTCTTTTACCTGCAAATTTAAGATTTAAATCAGCTCTCATAAGTCAGTAAGATTTGCTAGTATTCATTTTTGCATTAGATAGTCTCATTTTTGCATTATATAATAAAAGCTTACATGTATAACTGGTCTTGTATCACAATTTAATGATGTCTCATCAAGAATGGACTTCCACGGTTCATACGTACAACGCCGATCTATACAAGATATAATAGGTCTTCTTCTTCTTCTATTGCCTGCTTTCACAAAAAAAAAAAAATACAAAAGGATTGAAGTTTCATCAACTATGGCAAAAGAATAATTACATTGAATTTTTTTGACCTCATTAATTATTTTTGTTACCTAACATAAACATTTTTTAGCAGAACTACCAAAGTCACTATTGCAGCAAAAAATAGTCAAATTATGCATCAGACACTTTCCGGGGTCACATGATTAGGGCACTTAAAGGGACAACGTTCCAAGTTCTGTGATGCTGTGATTGCTATCTCTACATACAAAATGTTGAGAAGTGAGGACTAGTTATAAAGGCAAGTTTTTAGTAAAAAGATTGATATACCCTTTTGATTAATGTCAGTGTTCATGCTGTTTGATCCCAAATCTTTTGCAAGCTTCTGGCTTGAGCCAAAGGTTGAACTCGTATGTTCATCATCGAGTTTGCGACTAGATCTTCGTCTCATTGTACTAAATTCCAATTCAAAATTGTCAGGACCATGGGTTTTTAGGGCATGAAAAACCTTGTTAGCTAAATCCTCCAGAGTGCGAGCCTGAGTAACGCAACTTTTGACATCAGCACACCAATATATTTATCTTATAAGCACTAAGATCTCAGGTGAAAATGGCAAGAAATGGTGAGACTTCTTGAGCTCACCTGCCTGAAATAGACAGTCCCTGAAGAGTTGAAATACATTGCATTCTCAAATATCAGATACATGTCATGCTGCACAAAAGGAGTATAGTAAGTCAGATCAAAATTATTTAGTTCTGAAATTAACCAAGTTAAGACTTCATATGTCAGGTATTTAGATGCCGAGAAAATATTAATGTCCTAAGAATCTACAATGAGACATGTACTGTGTTACTTGATCACTTCAAATTGGCAGTATTTTGTGGTACATCACAGTATACCTTCAGACATGACACAACTCTTAGCCATTTCATTTTTGGGCAAAAACGTGAATTGTTTTTCACCACTAAGTCGTGGCTGACATGGTGACATGCACCACCGTGCGGCGTGTGCCACTTGAAAGCGAGTCTAAGTAACATAGTATACGTTAGTACATAAAGTTCATTATTCAACTTACAAAGGGTAACCATAATCTAAATAGTATAAGAAGCACCAGAGATAGAAAAAGAGGTCTTGATTACTAGAAAACCTATTTAAAAATTCTACGAGGCTTAAAATTAAAGGTAACCTTTTTTTTAATGGTTGCAGCTCACCTCAAATTGTTGAAGATTCTTGTACAAGCCTTCATAGAGTTTAGCTCTCATTGTACCAAAATCCATTGGCTCTGTGATAATCTCATAGTATTCTTCAACCTAAGGTTGGTTCAAGAACATGACTAACTCTGCAAATTTAGGGATAACTGGAGCAAATTTAGCAGATTAATGAAACTGTGAATTTTTGTAGAAACCAACCTCGCTAGGATCAACTGGCTCAGCAAATATGTCTTGGGTATCTCTCCTGTTTGCGAATCATACAAAGGAACATGTTATCATTTGTCCACTATACGTTAGAAAGAAACTATCACTATAAATCATGGTACTACAACGCAGTACCATCGTACCAGACACCACTGCAGTTCACGGAAACTTTCTATTTTCAGTGGTGTGCAAAATTGCCGCAGTTTTGTATTAATCATAATGGCCATATTGATCTAATATATGTTGTATCCATGTGTCAGCCAACTTTAGGGTGTATGATTGGTATACTGGCCGTATGAACAAAATATTGCCTATTTCTTTATGGTACTTTACGTATCGGGTAATCATGGTGCTACAAGCACAATATACTTTACCCTAGATTGGTCTACAGGTCATGTATAAGTCCATCAGCCGATAAATAGTGGCATTGTGCACTTCGTAATAATTGCATAAATATTACCCTCAATTTAATAGTACCTCTGCACTGTGTCCAGGACAAGCTCAAGGATGTGCTTCTCTGGCAACCATGACTCCTCTGCTTTTCAAAGGCAAGAATAAACTTAGACTTGGCTATATGCTCCATATTTAATACACACTTCGCCAAACAGTTATTCAAGAGCGATATTAAATGAAACAGTCTGACCATGATAAAGATGTCCATGCTTCTGGTTTTCCTTACACTCTGAAGCTGATAATTTACCTGTCGAAAAAGAAGCTCAGTTAACAAAGTAATCCTCACTTGCAACTAACTACTCTGATGGTTAGATAAATCCCAGTTTAAGGAAAAATTGATTGTTTATTTGATCTAACTGGATGTAGTACCAGGATCTCTAATACTTGGGTATACGGTTTTGGTGCATACGTGAGGATGTGAGGTACATATGTGAAAGGCATTTAGTATATAAAGTACAGATCAATATTATTCTAAAACTATGTTACTCCAACTTGGTTGCACTAGATTACCAGATGATTCAAAGGCCCACTTGGTCATGCCTACGGTGGTGTAAAAGAGGGCAGATATGCGCAATCCTACCCTGGTTCTCAAACCATAGAGACTCTTTCCGAAAAGTTTATAACAAAAATTGCGTCAAGAATTGCATCTATGTGCTACTAATTCATTATCTAAGAAGTCAGTCATTTGTGCCTAATTCCATCATTTTCTAAGAAAAGAACAGTAAATCATGGTTAAATTTAGCAATTAGTGTCAAACAACTCTAATAGTTCCTTTTTGTGTGTGTCAATCTTTAGTCTTATTACCTGAAGATGTAGGAGCAGAATTGGCCTGCTTGTTAGATTCGTCATGTGATGTAGAAGTGAGCCTAGGGCTCCTTCTTCGTCCATCCTGAGAACTCCCGCTTTTACAATCTGTCCATCTCCTCTTTTCTCCTTTCCTGCATGACGTAATGCCACAACTTTCTAAATGCAATGCCAGTCTCCACAGTGTGAAAGGCAAAAATATGCCATCTTTAAAATTACAGCCATTTAAAAATTGGCAGTTAGGCACATTACATACGAGCAGGGTTTCAGAATTTATCCAAAAACAACATAGCCTTAAATCAGCTTAACGTGAATAAAAAACTTGAAGCTGTTGATAACCCGGTAAAAAAAAAAGAAGAAGAAAAAACCAAGAAAATAGTGAAATTAAAAAAGATAATGGATAGAAACACATTACTATAATAATTAAAATAAATAAAATAAATAAATAAATACTATCTAAACTTAAAGTATTGTACTTTCAAAAAACCTCACTCCATTGTATATTGCCTTTGTATGACCAATTGACCATAACCTTTTGTAAGACTCGTCCATACATGAAAAAGAATAACCCATCATGCATTGAGTACAAGTCATGATAAGCTCACCTTGACATATTCCAAGTGATTGAGGTTAATTGAAAACAGAAAATAAAGATCAAAGTTATTACAATATGAAGAAGCAAAGGTGAATGCTTTATAGGAATGCAAGAAAAGATGCTATATCAGGAAATAATGAGATTTCAGGTAACAAATAACAAAGGAATTATGAGAGTCCATAAATTCAGAGGGAATTAATTCCAGATGAACCAAAAAGGAAGGTGAAGATCAGGTAGTTTTTACACTTAAATAATTGATACTCATTTATGCAGGCATGTAGCTTACTAAAAATTGACGACTGAGGAGGTAACAGTCCTAACCTGGCAACACAATATTCTATTAGCTGGGAATTAAAGAAAGAAAACACAATGCAAAAGTGAGTTTCACAAAGGGTTACACATTCCTTATTTGCCCATGCAACTTAAATTGTTGTATATGCGGAAATATTGTGCTCTTACCGCTAGGGAAGGGTGGCAGGAGTAAAATTAGTCAAGTCAGCCCACCCATGTCTGATCCAAATCCTCAGATCCCCCTTTTTCCGTGATTCTCACCTTCAGAATTTGGCGGGCTGGGTTTATCTCATCCTAAAAATGACTTCAAAACACTTGTCCAAACATGCTACAAAAAATGGGCCACATAAGACAAGCCATCTTGGACAGAATAGCTCATGAACAGCTCTACTAAACGAAAAACATAGATTTTAATGATCCTGATTCCCTGATGTTGGAAAGATGATCCTGTACAAGACTCTCCGTATCTCAACTGTTATTCTTGGGTCATTATTGATGCTAGAAATGTTAGATGTTCTTTTGCTGCGGGATTAAGTATACCCTAAAACTTTTTTCTGATATTTACAAATCTATGACATGAAATGTGAAGAAATATCACACACATATTACAGAATAACCACTTAAACAGTTTCTGAACAAAAATTGGCTATTTAGTAATCTGGCTCACTAAGCAAATTTCACACTAAAAATTCATCAGAGAACCAACGAATCTACCCAAAAGCATAGATTTCTAGTCATGAAACTGATTGCTAATGATTTTATCAATAATACGATTTAGCACACCTGCGATGTTCAGAGCTTGTGTGAGAATCAGACATTGTTCGTCCTGCTCTACTCGTAGTAGCCAAAAAAAATGCTTCAGCAGGCAACATTCTGCTAATTCTGCTGCTTGATACGAGTTCTGCTTCATGTTTGGCAGGCCCCTCTAGGTTTACTCATTCATATTTCAGAGACATGCCCATTTTTATCACCTGAACTACGTGCTAATCACCCATTGAAAATGAACCTCACTAAAGTAACCAATTCGGTTTTTGGGTAAGCTGCCAAGCAAAGCCATGGACAACCATTGTCGTACATCCCTTTCTCCCAGCAGAACTAGTAAACTCGTTGAGCAGTAATATACAATCACTGAGGTCGAAACCCATCTGCATCAAAACCGTCATTGTGCTCTCTTTACACAAAAAAATACTGTTCTCCCGGTAATCAAAGATCTAGAAAGAAACAACAATATTGGTTTAGGTGGAAGCATTGCCAAGAGATGGTTTTGTCATACCCTGAACTTTCATCATACAAACATACTTGACAGGTGGTGTAGCGCCTGCCTTACAGCACAGGTCCACCACAGCAGGTGCATGTCCATAGTAATTCCGCCCTTCATTCAGAAGGACTGGAGGATCCTGCGGCCGACGACACCACACAATCTTAGGTGGCACCAGATCATCGACTCGGGCCTTCTCCCAAGAGTGATTCTCCTTCCAGCTCTGAGACTTAAATACTCCACAAAGGCGGGTCTTATGGCCCGAAGGTCCCACATGGACCTCCAAACATCGTTTACAAACCTTTGCTGGGTAAACTAACAATAGCTTTTCGACACCTTTTCTGAGCATTTCCCACGCCTCCAATGTTTTTGTTCCAATAAATTTCAACTCGTCTGCTGACAAGGAGTTGGCTTCGCTAGATTTACGGTCTAGTATGAATCTCGATGATGCGTTTGAGTATTGAAGATTTGGATCTTCTAGAGGAGTTCCTGCCTGATGGCATAGTTCAACAACAGCTGGAACACGGTCAAAGTTAAATATTTGGTGGTGTCCGATTACATCTTGGACCCTGTTACCCAGATGGAAAGTTTCTACAGGAACAAGTATATCTTGTAGACTTGCCCTGATCCATTCATGAAGGTGCTTCGTATTTAATTTCTTATGACCCCCGCAACTTTGAATTAGATGACCTGTCTCACCAACATATATTTCCGGACAGAACCTGAATGCAATTGCAGTTATCAGACGAGGGCCAAAAAGAGTATACAACAACAACAAAACATTATGAGGTAAGGGGGTCTTAACTCAATCTCAGCCCTATATTGAACAAAGACAGGCTATTTTCAGATGAGTGGATGACCCATAATAAAAATTGCATAGCCAACTGCATCAATCAAATGCTACTTTACAAAACCAGAAGCGCTCCCTAGACAGCTCAGTAAAACATTAAGGTTTATTGAAAAGGGTTGAAAACATATTCAAGAAATGACCAACAAAATTGATCTCCACCTCCCAACAAAAAGAAAGGAATTCCAAAGAAATTTTCTGCCAGAATACAGGAACCCATTGAAAAACTGCTGACTTGACAGCAGTCTCCTCAGCTTCCTATCACAATTCAGATCTTACTCTATCCCCTAGCATCTTTAACATGGTAACTCACTGTTGAAAAAATGGAACTGGTTCTGGAGCTCACTGATTGGTATGAAGGGCAAGGAAGACTAAGAAGTACCACTGCAATTTGATAAAACTACCGTAATGATAATTAGTATTCTCCGTGATCTCCGAGATAGCCTCTGTAGGAAGAACGAAATTTATGTTTGAATATTTTCAAGCAAGTAGTGCTAAGGTGTGGAAGAACATGGGAAAGCAAGGTAATATACTCTTTACACAATTGGTAGTTAAGCTATATGCGGATATATTCGTGTTGGCAACGAACTGGTTAAAAGCAGTCAACATGGGAAAGCAAGGTAATAAACTTTGATTAGACGATTCTTCTTTCATTCCTAGGAATGAAGAAGAAAATCACACCTTAGGGCTGGGGTGGTAACGAATGCATTATGCCAAAACTTCAAGTTGTTGTAATGATTTATATTGTTTCTTTCTAAAGCAGCAAATTTCAGATTTATAGGCGAAGAACTTGTGCGTTGTCCCGATGCAATGAAGCTTTCTGCAGACTAGTAACTTCCAAGAAGGTTAAAATTCATAAGCACTTTTTCGAACTCTTAGAAGATAGTGGAGGCAGCCTTTATCCCTTGGATCCCAAATACTTTTTACTTTAAAGATTTAGGGGTAAATAAAACAATAAACCAGGGCTTATGATTGAGGTACAGAGTCGCTTTTGGTAGCGCCATTATTAATGCTGACAGGACAAAAGACAGCATCTTTATGCTTTGAGGCTGTTTGCAGGGGAAGGAAAATAGAGGTATTGAGATGCCATTAGACAGACAGAAGCAAAACAAGTGAAAGTTGAGATACTAGGAAATGATTTGGGTTGGCATTTACAACGCAGAAGTAAATACTATATCGTCATTTCCCCTTTAAATATCGTCATTCCACTTTAGTCTGAGTGACATAGATATCGCTATTCAAATTGCCTAGAACATTACCGAACACAGCATGATATCACAATTTGGTAGGTAAAAGAATTAAGCAAATAAAGGATGCCATTAACTATCATTTGTGGGCGGGATGGAGAGTATCAATTTCGTAAATTCTATCGTATGTTTTGGTAAGGTAAGCTCTTATATCCTAAATAATGTTCATGGTGTCCTAGGCCTTCTATGAACGAACTAATCATGATCAATACTAATAAGAATCCCAACAAGACTCACAGTGCTCTTAGCATCGCCTCCACACTCAGTGGCACCAAATCATTGCAAGTTCTAACATTCACCAAGCATACTCATTCATACCCTCATAGAATGCATTCTATTCCACACACCCGGCGCACGATATCCTACACTCGGTGGCAAAGTGGCACCACAACTTTGCAAAAACTAACATTCACCAAGCATATATACGCTCTCACTCTCATAAACTCGTACTCCCCCTGGTACACAATAGATGCATTTCCCTTTTCTTTTCAGTCGAAAGAACTTGTATGAGACAGTCACCAACCCATAAACCAAATGATCAAATCATCAAATGCGGAATACACAAGTATATAGGTTGATCTTACATGTGAGGCTATCCCAAACAAGAGTACAAAAACAAAACTGTTTTCCATTATACGGAACATAGAAGTTATGCTACAATAAATTCGACAACTCCCTCCTTCCACGTAAAGTATAGATAACTGCATTGCCCATCCAATGGATTTTTTTTTGGCATTTACCTAATACCTTCAAACTCACAGATGGGATATCAAGTAAACAACAACATTACCCCAATGCAAGGTAAGGGGTTCAAATGTACCCTCCTCACCCTTGTGTTAGCAACATAAAGAGGCTGTTTCCGAATGAGACATCAAGCATACTCCCTCCGATTCTTCGCAAATGCCTCATATTCCATTTTTGGCCTATTCACTAGAATTGGCCCATTTCTAAATGCATATATATTACCCTTTGTGCAAAAACTAAGCGCGACAATTCTAAAGAATCGGAGGGAGTATCGTAAAACATACGAAAAAACATGAAAAACCCAAGTGATAAAAAACGCAAAAGGGCAACAATAAGTTGAAAAAAGAAAGACAGAAAGTTACTTGCAAGTAAGAAGAGGAAAGACATTGAGGAGAGTAGAAACACCATAAATGAGTTGAGAACGAGAATGAAGAACTTGTTGAGCAACAGGGATCAAAGATCTAATAAGTGGATTAAAATGAGATCTGTTTTGGATTCTGTTCTTGATGATTGGCCTTAGATTGTTCAAATCTTCCTTGTTCATGTTGTTTGCAGAATACCATCTTCTTCTTCTTCTTATGATTTGAACCCAGTTTATGGGTTTCATTAATGCCATTGATTACAGTGTTCACATACAAGAAGCAATCATCTAAACTGAAACTACTTGTTTAGGGGCAGTTAATACAGGGAGGGAAGCGTTTGTGGACTTGTTAATTAAACCCCGCGAACGCGTTCTACGGGTCGGGTCAAAATACGGGTCGAGTTAGAGTTAGGCCATGTGCTTTTCGGCTGAAACTGAGCTGAACTGAACTGAACTTAATAGAGCTGAACTGAACTGAACTGAACTTAATAGAGCTGAACTGAACTGAACTGAAGTAAGAGTTAATTTATGAAGAGAGGAGCTGAACTGAACTGAACTTAATGGAGCTGAACTGAACTGAACTAAACTGAATAGAGCTGAACTGAACTGAAATGAGCTGAAAATAAGTCAGAAAGAACAGGGCCTTAGAATCTGCGTTAAATAAAAGTTTAAGTCGTTTTTAATTTTAGCGTTTTTTTCGCCAGAAAAAGATATTTTTTTAAAACTAAATCATACTCCGTATTTAATAGTAATAATACAATTATATTCATGTATATCAAGTTCATTTGTTCGTATTACTTATTGGTTTATATCATGGTAAATGCTTTTATCACATTTACAAAAACTAGTTTAATATGAAATGAAATAGTAAAAGAAAATGATTCGAAAAATACTTTTGTATAATGAACCAACTACATTAAAATTTAAACATAAAATAAAATGTTAAATGTTAAAGTTGATGTATAGCAAGAAAAGTCGAAAAGCACTAGATAATCACAAATTCGTGTTTCAGACGACAATATTAGTCTTAAATGTAAAGCGGGTCGTATGACAGATAAGACAAAAGGAGGATATTTAATCCGTTTTCATCTTAAAATGACGGACCTGAATCATTTACTTGTTACTTCTCCGGACATCAGTCATGAACTCGTAGTACGCGACAAAATTTAACCCGTTATGTCGTCAGTGCCGACAACAACAAAAATTCCAACTAGGTCGAGATATGGTATCAGATACCTAGATGGGATATAACAAGGCACAAGTATATATATTCCAGAGAATGCAACGCAGTATAAACGTTAAAAGATTATGGGTGACATGGGAAGTGCAACAATTATAGCCATAGCTTCATCTGTACAGAGCAACTTCTCCTAAATCACCATTAACATGCCACAACACATATTATAGAATAAAAAATGAAATAATTACATCCATAAATAAGAAGTGATGCCACCAACACCCTTTGACATGGAGCCTCGTGATTCGTTAACGCGCACCTATTAGCCTAATAATCGTTCTTGACAAAGGCCTTCCAATTATCATGCTTTTCGATGATGGCAGAACACGGTCATGTTTGGCGTATCAAAATTTAAAAGAGTAGATTAATATATAACACAATCCATCCTGCCATTGATATCACTGCAAAGATATGAACCCAGAACAATATGGCTGCCGATTCCTTCCCACAACCTCTTAAATTGGCTACAGCACCTGCCAATACGACAACATTGTCAAGTGTAAGACTACAAGCAGGATTACAAGCAGGGGAGAAGCCAGGATTTGATTTAATGGGATAAAATTTGTTTTTGTTTTGTAAGAGGCGCAAACGTCAGCACAACACTAGGGAAGTGTGACTGTCATAACCCAATAGGGAGGGCGGTTATTACATAAATTACAATCATTGATATCCTTAGGTATTCTAGATGGCCAATATATCTAAATCCCCTTAACTTCAACATTTCTGGTCTGCTTATTGTTGCTCGAGATTTCGGGTAACAAGTTTTTTTGCCCTATTCAAGTTACACTCTGCAAGGGACAAAGGTCCCCTCATTTAAGGCTTCGGGCTCATTTTTATCATTTAATCATTTCAATAAAAACAAAAAAAAGAAACGGAGAGGAGACTAAATTATGGAGGATGTAAAGGAATGGTGGGTAGAGGGAGAACTAAGGAATTGCATAAACAAGCACCTGAAAGCACGGAAGTAGGCATGGTGTGCTGGAGAAGCAACACGAATTTGAACATCTTGTCACCAGCGGGTATAAAGCCCAACTTATCAGCCAATGTCACAATTCCTAGCCCTACTGGAGGAACCAAAACTAAACGAGCGAAAACAATTGCAGCGGTTGTGCGCAAACCAAGTTTAGAACTTCCCGGTCCTACAGGTAACAGATAAGTCAGTTCATCAACAAAAGAACAGGACGGGATTAACCAGGCACGCCACACATATAGTGAACCAGGCCAACTGGCAGCAGTGAGATGAGCTTACCATCAACAAGGTTGCCTCCTAGAGCCAACAAAATGCATGGAATCATAGCCTCCCTGAAACACAGTTAACCATCAGAAATTTTTAAACCTTCACCAGATTCCTTAAACAGGTCAACATGCAAGAGCTTTTCTTTAAGTACTTGAACCATATATTCCGATGGTAAGGACGTAAGGTTTCCTCATTAAGTCATAATTGTTGTACATACCCTAGAATCATGCAGCTGTCTGTGAAGAAGAATAGTGGACCATCACTTTCAAAGATGAAACGCTTCAAAAAGGGCATGCAACCTAATGCCATGGCCAGTATCTGCCAGCAAAAAAACACAAGATTAGATTTCATATTGATGGAGAAATTGCTCATTTTCAAATTCCAGCCAAGGGCTCACTATTCTTTGCCTTTGGAATATCGTGAAATCATGAATCGCAATCTATCGTGCAAACTTTGATGTAATTTTCACTACTGATCATCGAAACAACCTCTTGTGTCTTCACCTCTTTGTGTTTTCACTCGATCTGTAAACTGTAAACCCTAAACCTAACAGTGAACCCTAAAAACTATTGTTACTGTTATCGAGAGAACTCGTCTTGTCAAAAGCATGTAACAGATGAAACAAACAGTCAAGACTTTTGTCAGTTGTGTCCTAACAAAAAGTTGAGGATTGCCATATTTTGACTCTTAAGACTTGGAATAGAACAGAGTTGAATGCTTCTATGTAATAGAATATAACTATAATATGTGGGCCTCAACCATCACCTTAAGGTTTTGGTTGAGATGGTTCATATATCATGGTATCAGAGCCAGAGTGACCAAAGGTCACGGGTTCAAACCCTCTCAGCACATGGTATGGGGGGGGTCTGTGCACTAACCAGTCTTCAAGCCCAACGGGCACGGGCATTCGAGTGAAGGGAAGCTCACACAGTGAAAAAACAAAAATCCCAATGAATTACACAAATGTACTAATACCCTATGTACATAGGCTAGTTGTGCACATAAATGCAGAAAAACTTACAGATGCAATGATTGGAGGCTGTAAGATTTGTTTGAGCTTCAATTTGTCATATATGAACACGAGGATCTGCTTAAACTGTAAGGCATAGAAACATAAAAGCATTAGCGTAGCATAAAATAATGGCTGTGAAGACAGAACACGTCACCAGTTTAGCATATCAACAGCAATACAGAATATGTGGCTTAGAAATACTATTCAGCTAATAAGCATTATTACAGAACTACCAATTACTTACCCTTTACTTGTAGTATAATTACCATCTCATTCATCCAAAGAAATTTAAAGCTTTCATGAAACAATAACACTGACATTCCAAATATTTAAGAATTTACGGTTTCGGCTACTAAAAAGAATCCACCAATTGGCACCTTATGTTTTACTTCCAAAATACTTACACGAAAGTCTCCGAAACACAAGATTAAACGTAATGAAGGTGGGTGAGAAAAAGAATAATACGAAACAGCCAAGGACAAGCAAGATCAGATATTCATAAACTTGAGAGTTGATAGCAATCAAAATGTGCATCAATGTCTGAAAATCACAAAAAAGAGGGGAAAAAAAACCGCATTCCCGTGATTCAAGAGCAAAACACAAAAAACATACACCGGCAAAAAAATTACAGACAAAAAAAACTAACAAAATGGTATCACTATGCCAACCAAATGATCACAAAAGTTTAAGGTGTAACCTAATGAATAAAAGTATGAGATTATGTAGTAATACTTGCCTTTCCTTCATTCGATACATTTGATGCTACTGGCTCTGTTTCTTCAGATAATAAAGGAACTTGCTCAGGTATGGAATTTCCATCATGCGGCTGATTCTTAATAGGAAGATATCCACCTTCAACATAGAAAGTACCCTCAGGAGGGGGTTTCAGCATTTCAAATACATATGTATACAAGATTATGGCGCCGACCTGGTGCACAAGGAGAAACATGTCAGATATTACACATTGCTCAAAATAATTTTTAAGAAAATTAAGATAACGAATCCACCCTTTGTCTAACCCAATAGTTAACGTTTGCTTTTGGATCTTTTTGTTACGAAAGCGCATGCAAGTGGGCTAGGGGATCCCACCCTCATTCTCCACCCCCAGCATGTCGAAAAAGAAAGCGTTAACAATGATTACGACATACAAAAATGGAGTAGGTGGATTATTGGCTGAGATAAAGGTAGCAGTATCTGGAAGTAGACGTGGCGACCGGGCCATACTAGCAGCGAGCCGGGCTGAAAGTAGCAGACTCAGCGAAAATGCCTTGACTAAATACCCTTTAACTAAATTATTTACGCTAAAAACTAGGTACAAAGTTCATGACAAGCAAGAAGTGTTCGCATAAGACAACAAACTGAGGATAAAAAATATACCCACTGCCCAAATGCTATGTAAGCGATTCCATCCTGACTGCACTTCTCGGAATCACCAAAAGGATTTGCTGTGTCTCTACACAAAGCTGCAATAAGGACAAGCGGCACATTGCCAATATTTCCTGTGAAAAATAATGCAACATAATTAGTTCAACCGTTCATGTCACTAGTTCACCACATAAAGGGGAAATCTCCTTGAATCTACACTAAGTGTTGCTGCAAGTATAAATTAGAGCAACACCAATGTTAAAGGCTAAAGCTACAATACTAATCTAATTCATCAATTTAAGGCGCAGAGCGCATATATTCCAGGATAGAAGGACTTCAGTAACTGCAGCAACTACTGACCTATTCTATTGTCAGGCTAAAAAAATTCAATCCCTCCTCCTAACTCCTTTATTGGCCGCTTAGTTCTCTACAATATGAATTGACAAAATCAGTTTTGTTGAACGCAAAAATAGAATTCAACGGCAAATACCATTTTACTAGGCCCTAGGTAAACTTCCTCCTTTTTCACGAGGGTTGCAAAAAACGGAACGACTTTTATAAAGAGAGTATCTGAGTATGAACAAGCATTACAAAGGCAAGTAATTCAAATATGTACAATGGTGAACTTGTAGAAGGGGAACAGAGGTATACCAATTCCAATATGTATAATGGTGAACTTATAGAAGGGGTACGGAGGTTTAACAATTGCCGCAACAAGTACAGCTATCAAGGAGCCAGAAATAACTGTAAGAACAACATTGACTGGTATAAACCACCTGAGAAATAAAGAAGGTCAATCAGTTCAACTGTATCATGTACAAACACTTCAATTATGGCAAATAAAAGCGAATAAGAATCAAACCAGTCAATTATTTTCTGAATAGTAATAGCTTGGCCTAACTGGGAGAATATCAAACAGGGCAGAAGCAGCGTAAAAACCAACTGCAATCACAATATGCAATCAGAAAAAGAGTTAGAAAAACATTCATTATAGTGGCATGACATGACCATATCATCGTACTCTCTAACCAATTGAATAACCACCATTTGAGCAGTCGAAAGTATAAGGTCCTATTATACCTCTCCCCTCGCAAATGACAAGTATAAAAGAGTAGGCTTACGCCGAGAGCTGGTTATGAATTACCAGCATAGCGAGTTATTTTGTTTTATTCCATCAAAATTCAGTCAAATAATAGCGACTATTTGGCTCCATACATAACCGCATTAAGAAAAAGAAAAACTAAAGGCCTCTCAGAGTGCTAGGGTGCACGCCAGCATAAACACTCCGATTTTTCATAAAAGTATATCCCTCCCTATAATTCCGTCACGACCAAGTACCAAACTTTCTATTAAAACAAAATTCTAAAATCCCTCAAGAGGATGAAGCAAAAAAACACTCACTCCATTGAGCTGCTTGCGGCCGCTGGCAGGGAGAATATTGACAACCTTGGACGCCATTAAAAACCCGAGGAAGCACATAGTGAACACTTTTGCAATGGGAAGCACTGCAATTTTAATGGTGGAAATAAGGGACTGCCCACCTCCATCACTCCCCATCAAAACTTGTGTCAAAAATCTCTCCATCCTCATAACTTTGCTTTCCTATGCTTCCCTTTGTTAAATTCCACCAATATATCACAAGGGTATCTCAGCAATTGTCCAACAATTATCCGGTTTTCGGGTACAGATGATTCTAACGCAAAATCCCTTAAATTTACAGGAACTTGTTAATAGCCAGCAGAATCAACAAACAATCAAACACACATACATATAATAATTAAAAAATTCACAAAAAGTGAGTATAACTAGTTTTTGGGTGGATTTGCTGTGATGGTAGATTATCTCCCAAAACAAAACCAAAAAAAAATATTAAATGAGTTTATATATATTATTAAATAGAAATTAGAGGTGGGTTAGTAAAAGGATTCTTAGATCTTAAGTTAATCAGTTTCTAGACAAAATTGAATAAGACACTATATAACATTGATTATTAATCAAACTTGTAACAGCAGAATAATAATAATAATAGCAGTCGTACAATCCTACCCCATGATTTAAAACCACCATTAAACCCTCCAAAGCAACAGCTCGTCTCACATAAGACGGACACTATCGGTCTTCAGCTTGTGACGGATAGTACCCGTCTATAATGAGAATTTGTGCCAAAACAAATACTATATAAAACAAAAAATTGAAGTAACAAATGGCATACTTACTTACCATGAATAATTAAAGTAAAGTGAATGGATGACATACGGAAGAGAATTTAAGTAAGAAAACAAATGGCATATTATGAATGGAAATTGGCCCACATAATGTAACTTGACGGACACTCGAAGTGCACCCATTATTATAGACGACAAGCAACAAATTTCACAACATTATAGGAACTAGGAGGTACTTAGTAGTTAGTACCAAGTAACTAACATGAATTACGCATAAATCTTTCCTAAAAAAAAACCGACTAAAAAGCAAATGTAAAAAAATTGTTGAGTCGGAGGTAGTAATGAGCATACCAACTTCCAAAAATGAAGGAATTTTAGGGTATTGATCAAAATCAAGAGAAACAATTAAATAATAATCATTAATAATAATAAATATTGTACCTAGATTTTGTGTTCTTTTTGCTGAAAAGTCTTGACAAAAACTTGAACACTCAGATTTAAGAATACTGTATGTATGTACGTGTTGTTAAGTTTATGGAATATAAATAGAGAGAATTATACTTTAGTTAGGTAGTTTAATTAGTAGGCCTAATTGTTTAGTCTTGTATAGTTGATTAATTGTGGAGGAATGATTAAGGATTAGTTAGTTAATGGTAGATTGGTAGTTGCGAGAAAAGGCCAGTAATCTCTGCTCATTTCATTCTCTGATGTTTTCTGTTTCCTACTACCGGAAATAATTTGTTAATTTGTATTAGTAGTCGTACTAATTTGTTCGATACACCTGTCTTTAGGTGGTATACTGGTATAGGATTAGTGATGGCATATTAAGTCAAACACAAGTTCAAATGACGGACACTATCCACATTAATCTTTAAGACGGGTCACATCTTCATTCTATTAAAATAAGAACATTTAAAGCCACCACATTGATCAACCTCATCATGTTAGTTTACTTTTTCTTTTTTCTTTTTTCTTTTTTCTTTTTGTCTTTGTTTTTGTCTTTATTTTTTTTTTCCACATTTTATTTATCAGTTTGCTTTTTTACACTAAAGGAATACAATAACTTGAATATGCAACTTTTTAATAATTCTAAATTATGAATTAAAACTTCATTAATTATAAATTACATTGATATGTCAAAAATCCTGAAAATTAATAATTTAAAATTACAATAAAATAAATTACTCAATTCTATAATTTCACCTTACACCGTTTTACTAAAGCAAAAAAATAAAATTCAATAAAGAAATTCATAAGAACCCACCGTTTTAGTTAGATTATTTAAAAATCAGTCAGTTAATAAATATTAGAGAATTTAGGTGATATCATTCTAATTTGTAAAATATCAAGATTAATTAGTCAATGCATGCATTAACAAACTATTTAACCCTTAATCCATGAAGTACAATATGGATCTAGAATGTCCCATATCAAAATAAAATTTGAAAAAATGATTTTTAAACTGAAAAAATATTAAACCCCACAAAAATTACATTATTTTGAACTTATCTTCTTTAATTTGGTTTTAGGAAAATACGAAATTTATTAGATATGGATTCTTTTGAACTTATCTAATAAATTAGTCATATGGTGGTACATGAAAATTACGAGCATAAAACAATTAAAAATTGCATCTTCGATAAATTTATTAGAACTTTAATAAATTTATCGAAGATGCATAAAAAAATTCTTTTGAACTTATTTAATAAATTAGTCATATGGTGTTCCATGTGGATTCTCAGCAAGTCCTGCTTAAGACGGTATTATTCGTCTTAAGTTTAACACGGGTCAAACAAACCATATAGTGGTAATAAAGAAAAAACTTTTCGTATTTTTCAGGGAACACATGGGATGATTTGATATGTATTGACCAGTGTTAAGTTTAAGACGGATAATGTCGGTCTTTAATAGAATTTGTGATGGATTATTTAATTTGAAGTGTTTGGCTTTGTTTATTCCTCAGTTCGGCCTACTTAAAAAAAAACGGAATTACTTTTTCACATACGAATTTTACTCTTTCACATACATTTTTTCATAAAATTTCCACATCATACCCTTTTTTCTATACTTTATCAAATTAACTCTTCTATCTACTTTTCCCCTAAAATCGAATATAATTATTCTAATAACTTGAATAATGGATTATAACTCGTGAATTAGCGAAGAAATATTTGTTGTTTAGCAATTATTAATATTTGTTAAAATTAATTAGGGATTGTGAATTGTTAATTAATGAAATTAAATGTTTACTTGATTATCAATTTCAATTGATGAAGGAGCGGTGGTTTGGGACGGTGGACGCCATGGATGGTGTTTCTGGACGGTGGACGGTGCTGGTGTGTGGTGCACAGTGATTAGTGGGTGGTACGTGAGAGTGGTGCCTGAGGATGCAGGTGCGGTGTAACAACCCGAAAAGTACCCTATTTTTCTAGTAAAATATCTTACGGATACTTTTCAGCAAACTTAAGTTTTAAAATAGAATTTATTGTTTCGAGTCGTATTTGGAATTTCCGAGTTCGTATTTGGAATTTCCGCGAGATTCCATGAGAATCTCTCCCCGTTTCAATCATCTTGACTTTTCCTTGACTTTTAGTCTTCTTGACTTTTCTTGATTTTTAAGTCGCATTGACTTTTCCTTGACTTTTTTAAGTCGTCATTTACTTTCTTGACTTTTAAGTCATCTTTGACTTTTCTTGACTTTTAAGTCGACTTTGACTTTCGTTGACTTTTCCGATTCACCCCGTAATTTGAAAGACCGAAAATATATTTGAAAAATAATAAATTTAATTTATTTTAATTTATTAAGATTTATTTGAATTTAAGATAATTTAATATAATTATTTGAATTTATTCGGAATTAAAGAATAACTTTTACGGTTTAACCCCGAACATCATTTAACTATTCCCGAGTCATCTTAAATCCCGAAACAAACCCGAAACCCGACTTTGGCATGAGTCACACGCCCCATGTCACCTTTTTCCACTCCCTTTAGATATTTTCATTCTTATGATTAAACTAATAATAATATCTTAGATATTTGTAACTTTATCGATCTGTCAACTTAAAACAGATCGCTTAAAGCAGGCCCGTTTTCCTACCATTTCACACGCCTATTCCCTCACCCTCTCATAGGACTAGATATTTTCTTTCTTTTCATTACAATAACATAATATCTAGATATTTGGTTTAAATTAACTTAATATATAATTATATCTAAACAATTACCATAATATAATTATAAAACCCGAGTCAATCCCGTAACAACAATTTCAAAACCCGACTCCATAATTCCTCTATATGTACACGACTCACACTCCACTCTATTTCACTACTTATCTTTTCATTTTACAATAAATCAACTTAATACCTTTTTAATACTTTCTTTAATCGTTCTTGGTGTTCTTCATCGTTCTTCACCGTTCTTGAGCAAAATCATCATAAAACCTTCATTTCTTATTCAAATCCGTCCTAACTTATATTTCTAGAATCTACTCTTCGCTCTCCATCTTCAAGTACGGTTTATTTTCAATTCCGACAAAATCGTTTTCAACACTTTAATTATGGAAAATCAAGTTTTAATTCTAACAATATTATTCTTGTCATTTCTTATAGGGGAAGATTTTGAAGACGAGTTTGGTGACTCGTATATATTAGAAGAAGATTAGTAGACGGTTTTCTTATTTCTTTAGTTCTTATTTTGGGTGCTACTTGATTTTGTGCTAGCTAAGGTAACGATTCCGAGTTACTCGACGAATTAATGTTACATACTTTAGTTGTTGTTTATAATTTACGGTTTTTAAGTAGTAACATGATAGGTGGTTATGATTATTATGTTGTATGAATTTATGACATGTTTAGTGTTCTTGACATATTTGGATGATTTGTTCATAATCATGATTTTTGTATGATGATGGTTTAATTGGTTGTTAAAATGGTTGTTTGTTAATTAAAACATGTTGAAAATAATTTGGGGTTGTTTCTTGGTGGGGCCGTGTAGGGTGGCTGTTTTGGGGGGCTGGAAATCGACCCAAACCAGGCCGGTTCAGGCCCGGTCCAGGTCCGGTCTGGTTGGCCGTGATTTGGTCTGTTGGTCTTGTGTCGATACTTGATTGTTTTGTTGTTGTTTTGACGGGTTTTAAATATGTTAAGCATGCGGGAAAATATTTAGAAACGGTTTTAGAATTTTTAATCAAAACAGCCCAAACCAGGCCCGTGGGCCCAGTCCAGGTCCGGTTTGGTCTCGGCCCAAATCAGCCCGTGGGTCCCTCCTTGGACTTGTGACGGTTTTAGAGTTTATTGTTATTTTATCGTGTTTTGTAATATTTAGCAAGTGGGAAATTTTAATAAGTAAATTATTTAATTAAAAGGTTTTCAATAAATTATTATTTCTCACATGTTAGAAATTATAATACGAGATTGTAGTTTAATTTGATATCCTTTAAGTCAAACGGGTTTTTCGTATGAATTAATAATTCACATGTTAGAAATTGAATGAAATAGCATGAAATGAATGTGATATTCTTATGTTCAAGCCTCGATGGCTAAGACTCTGTTTCTATCCGGTTTGACCAAACGGGTTTGGTCAAACTACGATCTAGTCAGCCCCGTTTTGACTGATGACCCGTCGCGGGACTCGGGTCGGGGATTTGTCTTCAGGTAAGGTTTTATTTAATGAAGGAATGAATGAGCCTTAGTAGATATGAGGCGATATGATATTTGAATATGATTTATATACAATTGGTCACATGATAGGAAGTTTTTCCCGTGACTGTTGATTGTATGATATATGTCGTGTTGACTAAGTACCCATAGAGAATTATGAGTATATGGCGTCTTGACCATTCTAATTCTAAATGAGTATCTTGGACCATGACATTGATAGGCCTTACTATCTTTAACGAGTATATGTTCACTGCTTGAGAGCTTTTGTGTCCCGGTTTGGTGGATCTCCAAGTCGGGGCATGGCTGCCTTATTGCTTCCACTTTGGGAATGAAGCCAGCTTAAGTACTAGCCAACCCTTTGGTGGATCTCCTTAGGGTACTCATGTGGTTGTATCATGAGTCTTGGGTGCGATGGATCTTCGCATTTCTCTAGGTCTGCGCAGTCTAGGTTTAGGGTAGAGTTGTATCTTGGCCATGTTATTAGGGTAACCTCTGAGCTAAGATAT